>JAQFXP010000397.1:0-31463 GCA_034693685.1 Belba bartosi | reverse complement strand
AGCCGGACACCAATACCACATCACTCCTCCACCAGAACGACATACACTCTCAACATACACCGGGAGAGCCACAACCGGAACCGGAAGACAGGTTCGGCAGAAGGACTCGCCCGGCATATGACATTATTGTATAACAAAAACAGACCAAAGGATAACTGAATCCAAAAATAATAAGCTATCATATCGTCTCATATTAGCTCAACCTCTCTATAAGTGCTGACTTCGATCTTAATATTACTTTTTATTTACTCTTTTCTCTCGCTTTTCACTCAAACATAATAATAATATTCTTAACCTATTTATCCTTAATTTCAATTGAGATTTGAAACCAATTGGCTAAAAATATTTGAGGCTGTGCGCTTTTTAGTTAACTGTATTTGACATAAAAGTCAAGATTGAACAAATCTAGCAATCCAGGGAGAAATCAGGCTAAATTATTTTAATGCATGTTTGTATGTTTACAATTTAACTCAATTTAGACCAAATTTAAACTTAATTTAAATTTAATTTAACACCAATTTGACAAAACTTTTTAAAATTTGCATGTAATTTTTTAACGGGAGATGTCTTATGTCTATTGCCGAAAGCAATTTTTAGAATTGTTAAGATTAGAATTTGAGAAAAAGTGATCAGACAAAAATCCCCTTTATAATTTTAAAATTTGATATTTATTATCCTTCTTTTTAGTATTTGGTTTGCAAAAAAATATTTCATTTTATAGATTTTTTAGTCAAAGACAACTGACTATTTTTTTTAGTTTTATATTTAAAATTGGATAATTTTTTAAAAATTATTGCTAAATTTAGTTTAAATGCAGTAAAATTAACTAAATCGGGTTTAAATCCAATTAAATTGGTTTAGACTACATAATAATTATATAGTATTATTAAGCATTTTAAAAAAAAAATTCCTCTGACATCTTTCTAGATTTTTGATTTAAATATTAATATATTATTTTTAAAAATTCCTTCTTCACCCTTTTCCCTAAAATGGTAATCTTATAAAACTTTGTTTTTAGCTAATTTCCCTTTTTTTAATTTCTCCATACAAATTTAGGTTATGACTGTTCTTGTCAAAATCTTATTTAGTTTATTTACTTTTTAAATGAGATTTTATATATATATAAATATTTTGATTGCATACTAATTTTTTTAAATTTGATTTTTTAGATTTATTATAATTGTTTAATTGTTAAAAGTTAATTGTAGAAATATAATAAAATTTTGTTACTAAAATAAAGTTACATAAATAAATTATTTTAATTTAAAAATATTATTTAATAAATTTAAAGTGTTCATTATATTTATAAAATAATTGTCAAATTAATATAAAAATAACAGACACAGTAACTATAATAATGTAACATTATTAATGTTTATCATTAATGCTTGTTAGTATTGATTATTAATATTTATTCAATTAATGATGTACTTTATTACTTAATTAAATCTATAAATACCTGTTTGCTATTTTTACAATATATTAATATAAATTTTTGCTTTTCAAACTCAAGTAAAATTTTAAACTTATTCACATTTAGAAAAATCATAAATATGTCAAAATTTTGTTGAAATACTATCTCTATCGTCAAAATATTATACCAACATAAACAAATTTTATTACCAAGCATAAATTATAAATATATATTTTATTATAATATAGTATATATGCTAGCATAAAAATGGTTACATTAAATAAAATTTTTAAAAATATTTTTAAATTTAATAAAAAGTTTATCTATTTTTGTGTAGAATATCATTAAAATCAATGCATTCGTGAATTGATAAGAATTTAATATGAAATACACAAACGGGAAGTGTTGACACATTTAAATCAAAAACCATTTCAGCTTCAAAAGTGACAAATTGACTCAATATATATCAAATGATATGTTTGTGAAAATCAAATTTATTCAATCAATTGATGCGTTACTAATAGATAAATAATTGACTGAAAATAGTTTTGAATTGAATGGCAAAAAAGCCGTTCAACTCATCCATACAATGCGTTTCGATTTATGTAATTCTATTCACAATTACTCTATAAATCGATCGATTCTTTTTGCATAAATACAGCTCAATGTGTCAAATGATTAAATTATATTTTTGATCAATAAATTATTATCTCTTTTCTTTTTCTCTTTATTTTATATTTCTTCACATAACTGAACTAAATGTTATCCTTAACATTCAAATGTAACTAAATTAAAACTATTAATGTATTGAATAAAATTTTATTTTCAAAAATAATTTAGCATGCAACATATAATATAAAAAACATGACGGCAGACGGTTATGTTCCTAATTGTATGCATAAAAAATTATTCCATAGAATCAAAGTTGAAATTTATATTTCTTGAACTCATATTTTATTAAACTTAAACTCAAAAGAATTTTTACGACAAAAAAGAATAGATTTTATTTTAAAGCCATAAAATAGAAAAAAAAATAAAAAACAAATACTTTTGTTCCAAAACCAGATATAATATTTTTGGCTGCTTTTCATTTTTCTTAATATTAAAAATTCTTTTAACTTAATAAATAAATTCTTATTAAAAAAAATTCTTTTAAAATGTCTTTAACTCAAAAAATTTTATACATTTTTTTTGTTTTATAATAAACACAAATTCATTACAAAAAAATTCAATCAATTTATTTTATATTCATATTTAGCTCAATATTCAAAAGATATTTGATGTTCTACTTAACATAAATTAAATATTTTTGATTATAAACAGCAAGTTTGATTTTCGGTTCAAAACAAAAAATAAAAATTTTTAAATATCTTAACTCAATTTAATTCATATTTGATTTTTTATCACAATATAATTTATATTTGTTCAGATATTAAATATTGAAAGATTAAGTATATAATTATCAAGGATTAAAGTTAAGATTGCATCTTGGTTTTAATTAAAAGAATATTGCTATTTTAAACCGAAAACCAAACTCTGATTATAAGTATATTTTACTTTTGATGTAAAGTGTATTGATTTAATTTTTGAAACATTTTTATTAATGCAAAAAGTGTCTTTAATTTTTTCAACAATTTATAACCAAAATTTTTTTTAATAAGTTTTACGTAAAAAACAAAATATATATTTTTAAATTTATGATAATTTTTATAATTTTTATAATCAAAGCATTTAGAGTTCTTATTATTAATACAATAAAACTTTAGTTATTATTATTATTATTTTGTATGAAAATTATTAAAATTTTCGAAACATAAATTTTAAAAATATAATTTTAAAGTTTTGCATATTGGAATTTAAATTACTGTACAATACATAATTCTACATTTAATTAAAATATTGTAATTAACAAGTTTATTTAAAACATAAAATTATATTAACACATTATAAACAAAATTAAAAACACAAACATATATATATATTATATTTTATTATGCAAAAATTCAAAACTAATAAACTAGGTAAAATACATTTATTTTTGTCATTAAGTCGGATAAATTAGAAATAATTTTTATATTAAATAAACTAATATTAATAAATAATTAAATTATTAACATAATACTTTAATAAATTAAGAAGCAAGACAAAAGATTATGTAGTTTCTAATAATCTAGCTTTATACAGATACTTTTATACCTTATCTCAACTAGGCAATTTAATAAAGGGTTAGCAGACATAAGTGGAACACAAGTTAAAGAGAAGACTAGACATCAAATTAACTCAACTCCCAAATAGACACCAAATGAAAGACAAAATAATCAAATGTCTGATTCGAGTATATAATTTGTGCGCAAAAGTCTATTTCTATTTATTATATTCCTTTTATTACTGGTTTAAAAACATTAATAATAATAATAATTTTTTTAACTTCTTATTTAGAAGTTTAAAAAATAAATTTATCTTGTTTTAACGTGATACATTATTACAAGTTTTAAAAATGTTTGGTAACATGTTATTAATTAATTAAATTTAATTTTTTTAATTTGTTTACTTGTTATACAAAATTGAAACAATTTATTTTTAATTTTCTTGCTTAAACAAATTATATTTTAGTAAATTATGCTTTGATGCAAATGAAAGTAATTAGATAAATTATATTAAAATTTAAATTTTAACAAAAATAAAAATTTAAAACAAATACCTTAAATTTTATCATTGATAATAAAATGTAAATTTTTTTTTAATTAGCAAATTCTTTCAAATATATAAATCTAACATTAATTCAATTCTTTTCTATAAAATAGTTTCATAAGATTTTCTATTTTATATCATTTATAAGAATATAAAGAATTTAACCTCAAATAACATTTAGAATATTTCTATTTTTTTGCAAACTGTACAAGACACAAATTTATATGTGAAAAAATACAATAAAAAATGAATTCAATGCACAACTGACTGACCGGTTCAGTGCAATAATGTATCAATATTTTAGTGTTAATACATTGAGATCACAGCAGGAATTCAAAAGAATTTTCTACTTATTCAGTGAAAAAGACGAGAAAAATCAAAAGCAAAATAAAACTTAAATTTTATATATAATATATTTTTTTTGGGGATATTATAGATGTTATAGAAATGATGTGAAACTAAAAGATGAGTTGCATTTTGGTGTTTGCGTTCAACTGATGCTAATGTCGTTGCCGTTCATCTGATGTTGATTTTTATCTTTTTGGCTCAGCTCAGGCCAATGCCACCAAAGCTGCAGTGAGAGTACGGGAGCTGAGAGTAGGCATAAAATGCCAATGCATTAGATGCTAAAGCACTTAAAATTTTTCTTGCTTTCATTTCTCTATTTTTTGCCACAATTTTCTCTCTGAATATACATTATGTCAAACAAAAAGTCACTTCAGTTGACCATTAAATCAAAATAATTTTTTGCTACATACAAATCTAAATATATACAAATGTATAATGTTCTAATTGGGTTTTTATATTAATATTAATTTTTTAATTTATATAATCTTAAAAATTATGTTCAATTAAGTAATTTGAAAAAAGATAAAAATATTTGCGCAAGACATTTATTTATTTATATAAATATAAAAGATTTTTAAAAATTAAAAACTAACAAATATATAACTGTTTCTTGGTAATTTAACAAATATGATTATTGTGAATAAATGCACAAAATTTTCTATAAGTAAACTAAAGTAATTCAAAACCAAAATCGACTTTTTGTTCGACATATGTCTCATCACTATAAGTCACAAACTTTTATATAAAAGCGGAAAAGTATCGTCGAATCAAAAAATAGTGATTCGGAAGTCGAGCTGTCGTTCATGTCCTAACATCTCATTCCGGGCCACACTTACACTAGACTTTAAACGGAATTTTCGATCAGAGCCTCTGCCTATGCCTCACAGTCTTCGTTCACAAACTCAATGCTCTCTTTCCTATTAAATCGAATCTCTAAAAGGGATTAGTTTTTAGGCAAAAAAATTCAAGAGATCTCTGAATGCATAACAAAACCATTGAATTAAAGCAAAAGTCGCTTTTGATAGCCATTGATAGCATAGCGTAAAAGAATTTTCTATAAGAATCGCATTGAAAAGAAATTCTCAAATGAATAGCTCTTTTCAAATGTATTTTTTATTTTTATATTACACTTGTATTTGCTTTTGAAAGTGTTTTTCTCTCTTATTCTTTTAAAATAATTGATTTATGCGAGACTGCAATATATCATTAAACTGTTGTTTTAATTGTTTACTCAATACAACTAATTATTAATACAAGTTAAAAAATCTTTTGGTCAATATTTGTGCTTGCTTTGTACTTAAAATAAAAGCCTAAAATAAGTTTGAGCTCATTTTTACAAATTTGATATATTTTTGATTTATATTATTACAGAAAAAAAAATTTCAAATTATATTTTAAACATATTTTATAAGAATATTCTGTAAAATTATTTAATAATATTTCGTTAATATATTTTATAATAATATTTCAAAAATTATTTAATAATATTTTGTAAAAAAAATTTTGCAAAAAAATTTTGTAAAAATATTCAATAAATCAAATTTGATTATTGACTAAATTGACTGTTTATATAATTTTTTATACGAATCATAAAAAATGTCATTTATTTTCAAATTTACTTTATATTAGAGAAAATTTGAAATTTTTTTAGTGATTTATATTTATTTTTGATACTATTATTACACGACATTTCACTTCCAAAGTTAAACTGAGTGTTACGTAAATAATAACTTACTCTAAAAAATTTTTACTAACACTTAGAATATTGAGTTATAAAAATTTTTTACTCAAAGTTAGTCTTTCTATTAGGAAAAGAAAAAAAATCGAAATATACAGAAAAATCTAATAAAGAATAAGTAAAAACTTGATTTCAAAATACTTATGAGTTGTTAGAAACAACTTTCTGAGAGAAAAGTTAGTGAAAAAAATTTGAACAAAAAAATGCGAAAATTTATTGCCATTCGCCTAAAGCACAGACCGAGAGAGCTCTGATCCGTTTAACTTCATCCCAGAAGTAAATCCCATTCTCTCTGTTATATAATATTTTTCTTATTTTTTCTTATTCTTAAAAAGTGTTGACTTTTCTGCTCTATATTTCTTTGCAATATTCTGCCGATTTTTTTATCTATCATTTTCTTCACTCATTTTTCTATCGCTTTTTTCTCTCTTTTTCCGATATTTCTCATTCGAAAAGTTAATACCAATTCTTCGAACATTTTTTTAGATCAAAACTAATGATAAGTTTTTGTCTTTAAGATAATTCCTTTTACTGGTTGAACATCTCTTAATATTATACAGCAATAAAAGTCTTATATTATTGCTTTATATTTCTATATATTACAAGTCATTGTACTTTTTTCTTAAGGATGTGCAAGGTAGACAAACATAAAACGTGATTAAGTGACAAGAATAATAAATTTTGCCAGTTTTAAATAAGAGTAAAATAAAATAAAAATTTGTTAAAACTTATTATGGCTCTTAATTTGATTATTTTATAAATATTAAAACTAGATTATATTTAAGCATATTTATTTATCTAAAAAAAATTACATTTATTTTAAAAATTGCCAGAATAATTTAGTTTATTTTTTTTAATTCTGCAAATTGAGAGCCTTTTGGTTAATTTACTGCCTTGCACATTCCAGTTTTTTGTCTAACTGTTTCCTATATTTCTTTATCTGATTTATAACTTTTATTTTATTCTCATTTTTTTTGTTTCCATTTTGTTTATGACTGTAATCGCCGGCAATACTGAATAAAAAGATTTTTTCATTTAATTTCTATTCTTATATCTCAAACAATGAATTAGAATCGGAATTAAATTCATAAATAGCTATAAAATTAATTTCGCAGAAAAATGTGCAAAATTTTCAGAATTGATATAATATTTAATATAATTTTCACTTAATCTAACAAAACATTTGATGCGAAATCACATTAAATATTCAGATATAATATCTTTAAAAAAAGTCTTATTTTTAATCTAAAAATGTTTCGACGCCTTAATAATTGATGTCAAGAATATTCTTGTCATTTAGAATCAAATTAATGCTTAAAATAAATTGAATTTAGATTTGTATTAAACAAATATTCAAATAGAGAATAAAATCAACTTTTTTTCTCACAACTAATCGCATAAAAATTGTTCTTTAATTCTAACTTTGTTTCAGATTTAACGGTTGAAAAAATTTTGAGAAAATTTTAATTTGCATTTTAAGCAATATTTTACAGCTCGAGCTTTTCCATAACATATGAAAAGCTCTGACTTTATTTGAAATAATCAAGGGGGTAGGGGTCGGCTAATTAAAGGGTTAAAAATAATTTAAAACAAAATTACAATTATATTTTTAACTGAAATTTTAATTTAACTTTATATAAATTAAAATAAATTTTAAAATATTGAATTTAATTAAGTTTGTTCAAATTTTAACCAAATTTTTACAACAAATTACGTCATATTTAAATTTATTAAATAAAAATTTAAAAGTTTTCTTTCTCAAATTTAAAAAATAGTTAAATAATATTTTAGTTTAGAATAATATTTTAAATATTATGATGTTTAATATCCCAAGCTATACCACCTTGATTATGGTTATTCCAATGCTTTACTATTCTATTCATTCTGTTCTTTATTGTATATCTGTTGGAAAACTTGGTTTCAAAAGCGTAGCAAAACTTTATGTTAATTTCGATTCAAATACAAATAATAGCCTTTTATTTCAGCTTTTTTTAACACTTGAATGAAACACATTATTCTCTCAATGTTTTCGGTCATACATTAGAATTCGCTTTAGATTTGTTGCGCAAAAACTGTAATATATTTTAGATTTGAGTAAAAGTTTTTTTTAAGTTTTCAAACCTTTTTCTAAAATATTTTGTTTTTTGAATTGAAAAGCAAAACTTAAGCTAAACTTAAATCCATTGAACTAAACACTAGATTCTTGAAAATTTCATATTTTTATTTAGAAATTATTTTAAGAAATTTTTTGCACAATTTGTTTATTATAATAGTTATTATTTAGATATAATTATAAATAGATGTAATAATAATCAAATCCATATTATTTAAACTTTTGATGACTTAGTGTTTGAGTGTTTAAATGAAAGGAAATAATGAGAATTATATTTAATGACTAATTTTTAAAAAAATGCAAACTCTAAACAATAATAACATAAATAAAGTCAAAGAAAAAAGAATAAATTTATACAAAATGTCAAAAAACAAATTTGTTTTTACTGTTTAATTAAATTTTTTATTTTTAACAAATCGAAAAAGTTTTTGGATGCTATTAACAGCCAATTTAAATGCAAATTCAAATAAATTGTTTCTATAATTTTGCAGCACCAGTAGCATCAGTGCCAGTGCCAGTGCCAAAGCCGTTAGAATAGGAATTGCAGATAAAAACTGAGCGAATGGATAGAGAAGAGTGAGTATCGAATCATAGCTAAACCATCTTTACTTGGTATAACCAAGCTGTTATATTATTTAATCAAAACACACTTGTATATTCAAAATATTTTTAACTACTGTCTTCTTTTAAGTAAGAGCTAACATTTATTTAAATTTTATCAAGTTAAAAATTATAATTTATATAATATTATAAGAAATTTAAGTAAATTTTTTAAAATTAACAATTTTAGTTTTTTTAATT
This sequence comes from Belba bartosi, assembly GCA_034693685.1. Lineage (NCBI taxonomy): Eukaryota > Metazoa > Arthropoda > Arachnida > Sarcoptiformes > Damaeidae > Belba > Belba bartosi. Next base: position 22,358 of record JAQFXP010000397.1, on the reverse strand, counting down.
AATAAAACTTTGATAATTTAATTTGTGTAATTTAATAAGTACCACAATTTAATTAAAATTTTAGCAAGACATATAGTGTTTTTCAAATAGCAATACATTTAAATTTATTGCCTTGGTTATCCCTAGGTTTGAAATCATAGCCTCTTAACTCATATTAGGAATTGTTGTTATCTCTGCATAAGTTTTCAATCGATTTTCTGTCACATTCCGGCCCTTCTCTACAATCTCCCGAACCGTTCGATTGTTTTCCTATTCTAAGCAGTAGTTTGCGATTCAGTCGCTGTCTCTCGAAATATACGCAAATTTTTCGCCCAAAACACTAACACTAATACTAACCCCAAAAACAAAGAAAGTTTAGCGTTTGGTATACATCGGCTGTATATCAGAGTTAGTTTGTATTTATTTTTACTATAAAAGCCAATGATATGAGGCGTGAATTAAATTAGAAGAGTGTCTATTGAACCAAAAAATTGTTAGACTGGCTATAAATAGTGGTCCTGTTTATAGAGTCTACCCTCAAATATACTAATAGATTAGGGATGTGCAAGTGTGCTCAAAGGGTTAAGAGTTCAACTAGCTGAAATTGACCAGATTTGCACATATATAAAATAAATTTTAAATAAATTTTCTTATCTACAAATTTCAATTAATATAATTAAATAAATTATTTTAATCAAATCTAATTTATATTTAAGTTAAAACAGAATAAATATATTTTCAACATACAATAATTTACCGAAATTGCTAGATTTTTCCTTAAACCAATACAATATGTATTAATTTTAATAAATTTAGCTCTGGATCATTGTATAAAAGAATTTATTCTATTTTAATATCTAAGAAATAAGAATATTAATTTATATAAAATACTTTAAAAATTTAAGTTAAGTTTAATTTTTTAGAAATATTGCACTAAAATTATTTTTTAACTATTTGATTATAAAAAATTTGAGTATATTATGTCTTCATTCCCTCCCTCACCCCTCAGTGCACTGCACATCCTAACAGACAAACAGTCTTATAGTCTAAAAGATTGTGATAGAAGATGAAGATTACACGATAGGAGACTCGTGACAGGAATTCACTTAATTCTATTATTATTATATCCATTCTCTCTCTCTCCCTCCCTCCCTCTCTCTCCTGCCCTCTCTCTCCTCTGTCTTTCTCTCCCTTTCCCAGTCTCCGAGTGACTCTAACCCAAACCCCTCAACCAATTGCGGTGTAATTAAAGGCAGCATTTTTTCTTCGTCTACTTCTTCTCTCACTTATCCATTCCATTCGCTTCTTATTCTTAGCCTTTTTGAGCCATTGACTGAATTAATAGAATTAAGTTCTGAAACGAATAATAATTAGCTTAATATAAAAGGTATATTAGATTTTTGGTTTCGATTCTCATTTGATTCGCAAACCGACTATTCATTGAAAATAATTGTTTTTACTTCAGTTCATATAATTTATGTTTAGTACGGATTCTGTTGTTAAAACTGTTTATGATTTTTATGTTTTACTCTATTTTTTTTGCTATTCTATTCTTAATGGTTAGGAAAAAATTGTATAATTATTTTAATGTCTAAAAACATGTCTAAAAATTTTTTCTGACAATAAATGAGAAAATTTTGTGCTTTAATTATGATATGTAAGTCACGAATCATTTATTACATTAAAATATATAAAATAAAAATCTCAAAACCCTCTCTCGTTCAGTATGTCATTGAATATTATGTATTCCTATGTTAGTCTCAGCTGGTTTTGGGACTAAAATATTGAAATTTATATTACTATTATATAAAGAGTGAGGGAATGAGTGAATATTATATATATTTTTATTCATATAAAGTCTTCATTGAGTGGAGAGAGAGAAAGAGAAAGAGAGAGAGAGAGACAGAAAAAAAGAGTAATATATATGAAAATACAAATAGAGTTTAAGATAAGATAGAAATTTATTTGAGGAGAGTAGGAGAGAGGAGAGAGAGAGAGAGAGAGAGAGAGAGAGAGCAGAAAAGAGGAAAAATGATAAATTATAATCAATTTTTGTGAATCCAAAACCTCTTACATAACATACATACTATATATAAACGCATATTCTGTATAATAAATGGAATCTTCTATTGAATTAAATAGAGAAGAAACCGAAAGAAATTAATTATATAACAACTTTCAAATAACAACTATTCTCTTACATTCACTCTCAAACAGAGCTAACTGTGCCGTTGGTGTGTCAGTGATTGAGACAATGTGTACGAACAGCTCATACTCGGCCTGTCGTCAATTGGATGCCTCGGAAGACAACCAAACAAATGGAAGCGAACGGTCGGCACCACAACAGACACTCATCTCTCCGTCGTCGACAATACCCGAGCAATTAGAATGTCATATACCGGCCATACCTACGGCGCACCTATACTCGAGATGTGCAACGCGTTCCCGAATAGCACTGGCAGTCATATGTGCCGTTTTGCTCACATTTGTCATTTTTACAATCACTGCCGCCAGAGCTAAGTCGAGTGTTAGGAACGGATTAGCCGGTGCTGACGATGGCGAGCAATGGATGGCCGAACAAGCGCTCGGTCTAAGCCAGGAGTCAGTCGTTGTCGACACTGTTTGCGGAAAATTAATTGGCGACGAAGAACACGAGGCCTTTGTTTTTAAAGTAGGAGTTTCTCACTTTTCTATACTTATTGTTTAATTTTCTTACATAATTATTCATTTATTTTATGCTTAAATTAAAATTTTAACTTTTTTATAATTAAATTATTTTTTATGCTTTAGTGTGAATTTGTATACATTCTTAAATTAGATTAAACAAATAGATTAGTTGCAATGACTTTAAGAGCAAGTTAGTTTTTAACAAAATTACGTTCAGCATTTTATTTTCTTAAAATCAATTTAAAATTATAATTTTTAAAAATTAGTTTGCATAATACACAAATATATTTAATATTAACTATCTAGTTTTAAACATTTATACTGTAGTGAATATCTATTGCTAAAATTAATTTAAAATTTATTATCATACATAAATATGAATTATTAGCTAGGTAGTATTTAAAAATAATTAAATTTATCTTTTGTATTGTTTAATTTTTAATTAGTATTTGTAAAATATATTTTAATTTGATTATTATAAACAAATAAATAAACAAAACAAAAACTAGTTTACATTTTTAAAAATTTAAACCATAAATAACAATTAATTAAAATTAATATTTAAATTTTTAATTATAAATTTACCAAGTTAAAATCAATATTTCAATTTAGATTAAACATAAATAATTAAGATTGAGTAGTTGTACTGTATGTGCATTTGATGTTGTAAGTTTGCTAGTTAATTTATCAGTTACTATACGACATAATACATCAATATTTCAAAACATTTTTATCGTAATCTTAATTTTGAGTTAAATTCTTATCACAAGTATTGCGTGGTTTGTCTTATTGATCAAAAAACTAAATAAGATTAGAAAAACTTGTTTTATTCCCTAAAAGACTTGTTATTCTCAACAGAAATAAAATTATTTATTAAACTATAACAAAATACTAACGAATATATCGCAAATAACATGTTAGTAGTAATCAGAAAATGCGTAAAAATAATTGTTTATTAGCGATAAAAAAGATTGGATTTCAAACATTTATAAATCAAAAATAATTTATTTTATATGAATTCTATATTTCTCTTTGAATTCTCTATTTTTCTCGATTCTAACCAATAGTTTAATCATTTTTGATATATATATTGTTATTGAGAAGAATAAGATAAGAATTATAGTCAACGAACAAACTGTATATCAGAATAAATGTTATATCAAATACATTATAAGAAATATATTAAAGAATATTAGCATAAAATAGATTTGAAGTAAAAAATATAGTTTTTAGAATTGATGAATATTTTTTCTAAATTTTATTTTCAACTCTTTTTTAATAAAAATTTTTATTTGAATAGAATTTTCTCTTTTTTCTTTATTTGCGAACTTTTTTTCCTATTTTTCGATTGAAATCTAAATTGAATTCTTAGATATAGTTTAGATTTCAATCATTATTTACATATAGTTTAGGTTATATTCAATCCATTTATTTATAATAAATTTGATTTTTGAAGCGTATAATTAGATTATAATTAATAAGATATTAGTGTTAAGACATTTTATGCAATGAATTAATTTTTTTGTTTAATTAATAAATATTTAATATTTTGGGCATTACTGTCATTAATGCAAAAATCAATAAATAATATCTAATTAAGAAAAGCAAATATAGAAAAAAAATAACATCATAAATTATTAAACTAGAAGAAAACTAATAAATTATTCTTGGACATATAAAGTATTTTTAAACTTTTAACTTTAAAACAAAATAAAAAAAATTAATATTAAAAAAATAATCTGTTATTTAAGTTTAAGAAGTGAGAAGAGTATAGATATATCATGTCTTTTGAGTGTATTAATCGAATAATTATGCGTATATTCACAGAATATTCCGTAAAATTTATTCTTATTTTTTGGCTTAATTTGTCATTTTTTAAAATAGAATTATATTTTTTATACAAAAAGCCACTAAATTATTATCTTATAAAGTGATTAATGTTTGAACTTTAATAATATATTTTTTTTTAAATAATTATTTTAATTAAATTTTAAAAAATCAAATTAAACTGTCCAATTTGAAAAATTGATTTCATAGTTTATATATCAAATATGTTTGAATAGAAAAGTTTAAAATTTTTTATAACAAAAAATAATAATAAATTTTAATATAATACAAAAAATGTTTTTTAATATTTGATATTATTGTAGTATTTCTAAAATTAGAAAAAATAGAATTTTGTTTCAATAGAATTACATATTTTTTATGTTGAATATTGAAAGTCATGAATGACTTAATGATATTATCATTATTTGATGTCTTAATACTAAAAATATTTTTAATATTAATATAAAGACTTAATAATCCTTTGATATAATTTTGGTATAAAAATCTGAATGAAAAGCAATTTTATGTTCATTTTTCATCAAAAAATTCTAATTATATAATCTAGCGTTGCAAAATTTTTAAATTTATTAAAAAGCAGGGATCGAGAAGATCGGCCGATCCAGAGGAGATCAGGGGATAAATTTTTCTCAAAATTTTGGCCAAGTACCTAGGGTAGATCAGGAAAGGGGTTTTCCAAAAACACTCAAAAAACCTATATATTTATGATGAAATTTTGTCTAATTTAACTGGATTTAAACTAAATTTAGTTAAATTAACTGGATTTAAACCAGATTTAGCACCAATTTAGAGAAAATTCACTAATCTTAAGCAAAAAACCCAAAAAATTTGCCGGCCGCCTAAGGCGGCCGGCAAAACGTCGAGGGGGGTACCTTTTCTCAAACCAAATGCTAGCAGAGGATAAATACAAATTTTCAAAATCAGGGGGATTTTTGCCTGATCCCTCCCTTCACAATTTTTGTTAAAAAGCAATAAAATCTAAATATAATAAATGTCTATATTTGCTATAATATTAAAATATTAAATTATGATTAACAATAAAATTAATATGAATAGCAAAACTATTTATAGCTACATAAATTTGATAAGTTAATACAATTTGTTATTTAAATAACTTTACAGCAAATTAAAATTTTATCTGTATTAGATAACAATTATATTATTTGTGTTATATTATTAATACGTGTAATAATATGTTAATATATAAATATAATTCAATATATAAAACATACTGTATTCAAATTTACATGTAAATTTATTATGTTACAACGCCAATATTAGAAAAAGTTTAGCCTATTTACCAAAACTACAATAATATTAATTTAAGAAAAAAATTAATCTTGCTCAATCATTAGGGCATACCATACGCCGTACCGCCAACTGGCTCTCGAAGATGGTCAGCACCGGTGCCATTAAATAATGATACATCAAATTGCAATCCAAACAGTCAGAGACATGCCATTAAATTTGGTTCGCCCTGTCATCAGGTCAACCCATACACCAAACAAATTGAGGGCAAAGAAGACTGTCTCTACCTTAACGTCTGGACACCTAATATCGACCCTAAGGTAGGCTTTTAGTGCATTTCTGATATTGTTTTGCATTTTGCTATTCCGAGTGTAAAGTAAAGCAATTATTTTATATTTAGTTTTTGTTTTGTGTTTTGTTTTTGCCAAACATTCGCACATTTTTCTATTACTAATCAATTAAGTGTTTTCTAACGATTTGTTTTCTCATTTGTAGTCTAGTTTGTCAGTAATGGTGTGGATACATGGTGGTTTCCTCCAATTTGGCTCGGGACATCAACCGGGGCTTAGGCCCAGTGGCAAATTAAGTAAAACTACTAATACTGTAAGTGTAACAGCACTATTAATCATGTTAATTGATTATTTTAAATCACCTATTCTTCTAATTAATTGATGGCATTTAGATCTGAATTTTTTATTTATCTCACAGTAACTCAATTTATTTATTTTAATTTTGTTTTTTTAAATTATTATATGCCTCAATATATAAAATTAGCCTTGCACAAATTATGCAATTATAAAATTATATGGTTTTTAAAGTCTTTTTTATTACATTAATGGCTTAAAATAAATTACAAGTTAATTAAAATAAAAATATTTTTTAATACTATGTTACAGAAAATTTTTGATTTTATATAAAATAACATTAGAAACTATTTTATTATTAAAACTGCAAATAATAAATTGCACATATTAAATTTAAAGTAAATAACAGCAGTTGTGCTTACCATACTTAAATAACCAAGCTTGCCATTATTCAAAAATTCGACTAGTTTATTCAATTTAAATTATAGTCATTTATCAAAAGAGTATTTTATTCAAGAGTTAATAGAACTTCAATTTAAAAATTTAAATATTAAAAAATATAATATTAAAAAACATAATTTATAATACAGTAAAAACTGTTTGAATAAAAACACAATTTAAATAAAAACAATTTAGAAACACATTTACAATACAAAAAAAATACAAAATTATATTTTTATACAAAAACAAAAAATGAATTAACAGTTTGAATAATGACTTAAACATTAAATTAGGTCTACGTTAGCCTAAACTACAGACTTTATGCGTTCGGGTTTATGCCATTGGATCTGTTGGTCAGAAGTGGTGGCAATGAGACCAACGATAGTATAGATGAAAACGAGTCTAATTCGACAAACTTTGGTCTAATGGACGTCATTCTGGCTCTAAAGTGGATCCAAACCAATATTGAGACGTTTGGCGGCGATCGACGCAAAGTGACGCTATTCGGCGCCGATTCGGGCGCTTCGCTAATACTGGCCATTATTACAAATCCCGAACTGCGGTCACTGTACTCGAGTTCGTGGCTCATCAATCCGGCCCTCTATCTGAACCACTCGTTCGCCGACGCGTCGAAACACAATCGGAAAAACTTTCTGAAACACTCCGGATGTGATCGTTTGGATTGTCTTAAATCACTTACCAGTAATCAAGTGATCGAACATTTTTTGGGTAAAAACGATCCGTCGTTTCGGATCAATGATCAAAACGATTTGCCTATTCTTGGAATAATGAGCGAACAGTTGATCATAAATGATGGTAATGTCCACTCATTTCTCTTCTATTAATGTCTTATAGATATTTGGCATAAATTTCTGCTTAATTGAGATTGATCATTTTATGTACAGTCTATCTCTCTTATAGTAAAGCTTATTACTAATATCCGCTTTAAGTTATCAATGTACCATGGCATGTCTCTAGATATATTTTAGCTGTATATATTACAGTTTATTCTCAATTTTAGCAATTGCTTGGTGCTTTTAACATTACTACACTCCTGTTCATGCATCAACATTGTCTTGTTATAGTTGAGATTTGCTATAATCCACTATGCTAAAAAGTAATGCAATAATGGCATATTTTTCTACAATATTTATTTATACTGTATATAAACAAAACTGCTTTGTATTGTTTGTTGTTACTTTAATTATTGTGCATGTTTGTTTAATTTTAATTGTGTTGGTATTTATTTGTTTTGTTACTTTTTTAAAAATTTTAGATTTGTGAGAAGAGGTTTTAAACTTGTTTGAAACTAAATTAAGATTAATTTTATAAAACATATGCATTATGTTTAAAATTAGCCAAGGTTGTTGACTAGCATGTTTAAAGCTAATTAATTTATTTTATTGATTAATTCAATACAAAGTTAAATAAAGTATATAATTTTCATAAAGAAAAAAATTGCTAAAATTATCAGCCGGAAACTTTAACAATTAATCATTTTTAAAAAGCAAATAAATAACAAATTAATTAAAGACAAAAATTAGATTAAACAGAAAAATATTAATTGCATTCAATTAATAATAATTAAAATCAAAATTTTTATTAAAAATAGAAATAAAACAAAAATTCAAAAATTATTGAAAAGAAATCAAATATTTTGGTCAATATGTTAATTAGAATCAGTATTAGTTTGAATTAGTTTTTTAACAACTGTCAGAGCTATGAGGTTTGTTAGAGGTATGTGAACCGGAAGAGTTGTTATGACCGGAAGAGTTGTGAGAACCGGAAGAGTCGGATGAGCCGTGAGAGCCGGGAGAGCCGTGAGAGCCATGAGAGCCGTGAGAGCCGTGAGAGCCATGAGAGCCGTGAGAGCCGTGAGAGCCGGGAGAGCCAGGAGAGCCAGGAGAACCGTGATTGCCGTGAGAGCCGTGATTGCCATGAGTGCCGAGAGTGCCGAGAGAGCCGAGAGAGTTATGCTTAGCGCTGGCAATTTGGGCCAATCGTTGTTTCTCTAATTCAATTTGCAGATTCAAAATCATTGGATACTCATTGAGCCAGAAGTCGGGCACTAATACGGAGACGCCATTAGTATTGTAGCGAACCATTCGACAGCTATTGGTTCCGCGAATGTGTCTCTCGAATGCAATCAGTTGTTCCATAAAGTTATCAATCGGTTTAATACACTTCCGTCGGTTGAACACGTGTTTGAACGCCTCTCGCAAAGACATATTCATGTATTTGATCAAATAGGCCAATACCAGTGTTGCCGATCGGGACACACCGGCCACGCAGTGGACAACCGTATGGCCGCCACTCTTAGCCACATTTTCAATATTATCGGCAATTGTGTCAAAAAACGGCATTAAGTCCTCATTCGGTTCGTCATCGACTAAGACTCGCAGATATGCAATGCCTTTGATTTCAATGTCCGGCGCCTCATAACTAGCGTTAATCACATAATTGATCCGATTTTTGTCAAAATTCTCTTTTGTTAGGCCGAAAATGCCGGTCAGATAGAGATGTGGCGTAATTTCGCTCATTTCGGCGAACGTTCCCTCAGATATGCTCCGATAGTCTTTCGGTAGTTTAGTCCTCAGTTTCTCCAACTCTCGCCGAGTCTTTAGTTTTTGGTTCTTCATAAGGCTTGCAGTCATTCCAGACTTTGTCCGCTTTTTCGGCTCATTTTCACCCGAATTGTTGCCAACTGTCAACGATTTCTTTTTCTTGTTATCTGTCTTTTTCTTAAATTTATTAATCATTTCCAAAAATACAATATTTTTGATAATTTATTATTATTTTATGATTTATTAATTACGTTATTATATTAATTGTAATTTTTTTCTTTCTATAATTTGTGTTAATTTTTGAAAACTATAATATATTTGATTTATCAGAATATTCTCGTGAATTCAAAGTCGAATCGACAGTTGTGTTAATTATTATACATATATTTTCTTATTTTTAATGTTTAGAAATTATTAATTATTTGATTAAAAAATAATATCGATGTGAAGTCAAATCCAAACAATATTTATGTTAATTATTATATTTAGTATTAATTATAAATTATTATAATTAATGTATAGATAAATACGTTCTCGACTCGTTCCCATTTGACGCATCCATAGTCGAGAGCCCAGTGCTGATTGGGTCGACCTCTCAGGCGATCGAGTTCTGGCCGGGACCCAGGGATCTAAACACATGGCAGTGGCGAGACTACAGCAAATACGTGACCACAAGCCTCGACTCATTCGGTAACCAAATATCGCGAAAATCGCTTCAATTATATGCGGCGACCGATGATAGCAATGAGACGACGCCTGCCGTTCAGTACATAAATATGGTCTCAGATCTACGCCAAGTCTGTCCTAACGACTATTTAGCCCAGAATTTGGCCCTAAAGTCGAACAATACATCGATTTTTCGGTACATTTTTAGCGCCAGACTCTCTGAACCCGTAAGTGATAGCCTATTGTCAAAACAGTTATTTTTTATACAATAAAAGAAAAGTTTTCTTCTTTTGAGAAAAAAGTATTAATTTTTTTCTTCTTTTACTCATATTTCTCGACAATAGGTTCGCGTTTATGGCTATCCTTCCAGTTATTCATTCCATTTAATTGATATAATATCCTATTTCGATGAAATCGAGTCATTCATTAGACATCCGACAAAAGACGACTTTTCTATTCGGGACTCAATTCAACAATTAGTTCAATCATTTGTAAATAATTCAAACATAAATCAAAACTCTTCTAACAATAGCGGCGATACAGTCAGCGACAGCACAACCAACACAACAATTAGCGGCCGAACCGACACAAACGCTACGGCAAACACATTGAGCCGAACGCCGGCGCTAGCATTGGGTCAATCATTTCCGAAACAATTCATTCAAATTAATTCGAACCACAGATCAAATACTCGGACATCGATTCAAATACATAATTACACTCAAAGTGATCGATGCTCTTTCTGGCAGTTAAACCAACTATTTAACTATGTTTGGACTGTTTGAGATGTGACTGGCTTCTTTTTTAGCTTCGACAACTTCTTTTTTATTTATAATTAATTTTTGTAATAATTTTATTTAATTTTATTACTGAATATATTTTTTTAATTTATAGATTGGTTTAAATTATTTTTTAAATTTAAGTATTCATTTAAAATATTCTTAATTAAAGAATTGACTGAAATATTATATATTCTTAACTTAAGAATTTATTTCTAAAATTTTAATTTAATTTTTAATTAAATTAATAATTTTTTTAATTTTTTTTAATTAATTAATCTTGTTTAACTAGAATTGAATTAAAAGCATTTAATTTTTAAAAAAACGTTTGTCTGATGTCTGACAAGCAGTTCATTATAAATAATAAGAATATGAGTCCAAAGATGTCATTAAATGTTTCCGAAAAAAATATATTGTAATTAAAATATTTTCTAAAAATTGTCTTTTTGTAAATACAGATTCGATTGAAGTTTAATTCAAAAAAAAAATTATTTGACTATCGAAATAAATTTTTTCATCTTTTTTGATTAACTTTTCAATCCTGGTCAAATACAACAATTAATTTATTAGCATGCTAGTTTATAAAGTCTAAAACACATTCAAAAGTAAAAATATATTAATTTTGTTTAAAAATTCACTTTCACTTTGACACTAATTATTAGAATAAGATTTTTGTGTATAATTTGAATGATTTTTTGGAGGAAAAAAATTTGTATAAAATATGTAAAATAATTGATTTCTTGAGTTTGAAATAAAATTGTTGTAAAAAATATTGTTTTAAATCAATATCTTTTTTATAATTAATGCAAAAATTTATATTCAATACAATATTCGAAAATATGATGAAATTTTATCCCAAAATATTTAATTGATTTTGAAATTAATTAATTGTAAACTCATATTGATTTCGATAAGTCAATGCTCTTTAAACATTAAATCAAAGGAAAGTTTAGTATTAAATAAATTTTTTGCTGAATAACATTTGCATAAAATTGCAAAACATTTTTAAATTAGGAATCAATTGCTTCACATTTTTTAATTGTAAATCAATGCTATCTATTGTGTAATAAATTACAGTAAAAGTTAAAAAATAATTGCTTGTTTCATCTTACTATTACAATATTTACTATTTTTATGTATTCTGTATAAATTTATCAAGTTTTTCAAGTTAGTTTTATTGATTAAAATATTAAAATAATTTTTTCCTTCATAATAAAATAATAAATTACGTTTAAGTTTAAATTCAAAACAAGCTTTTATTTTCTAACCTGTACTTCAGTAAGAAACAATAGAAAATCTCAATTGAAAAAAGTTATTAAAATAATTTAAAATAATAAGACTTTTGTCAAAATTATCGTTTTGTTTGGCCTCAAAATTTAAATTGAGTTTTATTTTTCCCGATTTATAATTTATCGCTTTTATCCATTCAATTGTAATTTTTTATATTACAATAAGAATACATTAATTCAGTTCAAGGAATATATTTTACAAATAGTACTAATATTTTATAATGTTTTGCAAAATAAGCATTTTTTCAATATCCTGTGTCTATGAATCCATTAATTATAGTCTTGATTAGCCCTGAAATCCAAGCGTTTTGTTTAATGAAATATATTATATTATGTTTTAAATATAATTTTAATTTTAGTAATTACTCATTGATAACAAGAGTTGCAAAAAAAATATATTTAAATATATTTTACGCAATTCAATGAAAGATAATTTATACAAAAATCAAATTTGGAATTTGTTTAGTAATTACTTGCTTTGAATTCTCAATTACATATTCAAATGACTTGTAATTGTATTTGTGCCGTAATTGTTGCTGGAAACAATTTGTTGACTAAAAGTTTCATTTTTGTTGCATGATAAGTTATTTATAGCTAGTTATCAATGAATTGCAAATTAATTTCTTAATCAAAATTTCAAGTTTAGTATAAATACTGTTATTTGCCAGAAATGTAGTGACACTGAAATAAATTTTGAATAATTTATAAACTATTTCATTAGATTTAATAAATTTATTCAAACTTTGCATAACATATAATAATTAATTTGTTAGTAATTAAAAAAACTATTTTTAAATTTAGTCTATACAGTAAAACAGATTTACGTAATACTAAGACACGTTTTGGCTAAATTGGCATTGACATTTAATTATAAATATATTTTTTAATTTTTAGTTTGACATAGCAAATTGAATTAAAGCAGAAATTAATTAATTAATTAATTTAAAGTTTTGTTTAAATTTAAATATTTATTTTAAAAATTAAACTATTTAAAATAATCAAAATTAAAATTAAAATTTGATTTTAAAAAATTTATTAGTTTTTAAATATAATAAATATTAAACATGTAAAAATTGATTATTAAAAAATTGTTTACATTAACATTTGTTAAGAAAAAAGATTAATATTCTAGAAAGTTTATAAAAGTGATCAGGGTATTAGAGATTGATACTGTGTATGAAAACACAAAAAACACATTAAATACTGGGTTTAGTAAATAATGACAAAAATAGTAAGTGATATAAAAAATAAAAAACAAATCGACAAGATAATGTAGTCTATGATTGATTGTTTGTAATGATAAGCTAATGTTTACTAAAGTTAGCCAATGGCTCAAGCTAAAAGCTGAAATATTGATATTAAGTATAGCTAAAAATAACAGTAAGATATACTTAAGCGTTGTATAAGTTTAGGTATGATTTAGGCTTAGATATAATTATTTTGTTATTATTATAAACAGAATAAGAAATAAATAAATTGTACAATTTCTTAAATAAATATTTTATTCTATTGTTATATATATTTATTAAATGCAAATGCATATATTAAAAAAAATAATTTAAATTATAAATATACTCAAGACTCTCATGAATAAATACTCTAATAAGAATAAAAGCCTGTCGTGTTAGGGCGATATTTAATGTCTTTCTCATTAAAGTCAATTATATATTATATGATATTATATAATTATATAATATATATACCTTTAATAAGTGAAACCCTCTTATAAATGAACCAATTGTTTGGTCCCGAAGACCTTAGTCTTGAGAGGTTTGATTATAAATGCTTTTAGACATTATTTACTGTAAGTTAGATAATAGTAAACATAATTAAATAATTGTTTATAAAATCAAATAAATAAGTTAAAAATAAATTTTAATTTTTGAACCTGGTTTGAAGAACCCTTATATTATATAATAATAAAAATTAGTGTTACTAAACTAGACACACTAAAAATATAACATATAAAAATATTTAGAATTTCTTTTGCATCTTTATCAAATAATTATCAAAACAAAGTCAAAATTCAACATTTAACTTAATATTGTATATAAATATTTCTCTAATTTTTAAGAATTCTACATCAACATGTACAATCTTGCATAAACAAACAAGTGCCTGTGCTCACCCAGAACATTATCCATTAAACAACAGCATAGTTCTGGTTATTACGAGTAGAGACTAAAATCCAAATTATACCCAAAAGATAAACATAAAAACTTAAAAGTTATCCAAAATAAGTTTAAATTTTACTCATATTATAATAATTTTTGTATTAATTTTGATAAAAAAAATACTGTAAATAGAAATGAATTGAAATGCTATAACATTTGAGACACTCCTCAATAGAAAAGTTTTAGCCAAAACCAAAAATAGATTAAATATTTTCTAATTTGGTTTTTAAATTTTTTTTTAATTTAACGAATAATTCAAATATAAGATAAAATAAATAAATAATTGAGTTATTAAACGTTATATTAATAGAAAAGATACAAATTATATATTGATTTACTGTAATATGCAATTGATTTAATGATTTATATAATTTCGGGCAAAATATCTCATTTGGATCTATAGTATAGCCGGAAAACTACGGATCGAATAGAGAGAAAAGTGGATTCAATTTCAGTCTCTAATGACAAGCAAATAAAGTGTATTAATAATAACTAAATGTATTTATGGCTAAAACAGTGCACTCGGAGTTCAAGAGCGTTCAAAATACAGCTTAATATCAGTTCTAATCATCAATGTATTGACGAAACCCCAGCGCTTGTCATCGAATTTCCTGATTAATTGGAAATTAGACTTTACTTAAGATAGTTTCGATTGATATTCGAGTTTTTAGTTTTTGTATAAAATCTTTTTTTTTAATAAAATATATTTTTTATTTTTGGAATAAATTTTATCAGTGAATGTTGGCTCAAATTTGATTAATTTCACAATTTTTTTAATGTCATTCCTTTTTTGATTAATTTTTCAATTTTAATAAAATTTTGATTAAAAATATTCTTATGACACACTAATCTAATGTTTGATTAATTTTTGTAATACTTTTAATATATTGTATCATGCTCAATATTAATGATCTTAATTTGTAGTTTTTTTAACATGCTGGTTGGAATATTTGGCATCTTAAAAATTTTAATGTCTTATTTTTATCAGATAATAAAAATAATTATCCATTTATTAACGTATTTTTGCTTGTATTTGAGAAAGAGTTTCAGTTTTTTAGTGCAATTTATACAAGTACATTTTTTATTTGTATAAATACCTTTGTAATTTTTTTGATTAAAATTATTTTTTCAATGTACTTGTATTTTTAATATATAGTTATAAGGAAAATTTCTAAAATTAATTAATAGATTTTACTTATTTAAAAAATATTTATTTAGTTGTAAACATAGCAATAATTTATTGAAATTTATGATAAATTGTTTTGTATTAAAGTTTATATTATATTTTATTTTTTTGTTAAAATAAATATATATATAAATTAAATTTTTTTTATTAACTTAAAAAATTTTAAACATTAAAAATTAAATATACAAAACACACAATCGAACCTCAAATTATATTAATATATATTGTACAATGTGTTAGACTATGTTCTGTCAAACATGAAATGGAAACCAAATCTTAAAATACTTATTCACTGATTGTCTAAATTGATTAAAACACAGACCAAACAGACATTTATGTAATCAATATGAAAGTTAATATACGCTTCAAATCAAACACATTTTTACCGCTTAATTGACACAAAAATTTTATTTAAATTTTATACTTTAAGTGAAATAATATTTAAATTTTAAAAAACAGCAAAAGTTTTGAAACTAATCTAAATATGTATTAGTCATTGAAGTTCTTATTGTTTTTGATATTATAATCTAAAAAAACGAATTAATTGTTTGAGAAAACCAGTCATTTCCTAAACAAGGATTTTGTTAGTTATTATCGAAAAAACAAAGCTATCACTCGATATGTAATGATAAGACATATAATAAATTAAAAATATTTTTTATATTAATATACAGTTATCTTATTTACACAAAAACAGTGATAAAGAATCTATAGTTTGTTAACATCATGTCTGAAACACGTGCCAAGGGCAAAGTTTCTAGCTCAGCTCTGTTTTATTATCTGGAAAAAAATAACATTATTATGGATTAAGAAATTTTTAGTTAATTATTTACAATTAATTTTATTGTTGTTTTAAAGTAATTTTTAGAAAATTAGTTTAAAAATAAATTTTGTAAGTTTTTAATCTTTATTATTTTTAATCAAGCTGATATTTTTATGAAAATAAAATATGGTACTTGTAAATGTTAAAACGTACATGCCTTATCAACGCATGACCATTTTTAAATTTGATATACAGTTATGTGATTTGAAATAAAAAGTTATTTTTGCTTAAAGTTTATGCAATAAAATTCGATTCAATTTATGATAAAAAATAAAATATTTTAATAAAAATTAAATATTATTTTAAAATTAATTTTTTATTAATTAAATTAAATATTATAATAAAAGATTATTTATTTTTAAGTATGCTAAATTTAGAATAAATTTATATTTATCTAAAATTATTTTTGAAACCCAAAACATTTAATACGAGTTTAAGTATTTAAATTTTGATTATATTTGAATTATATAAACATTTTTTTTATAAAATTATTTTATGAATTATAAACACATATCATGTAAATTGAGAACTATTTTATAAATAAAATTTAATCAACAATTTTAGGCACTTTTAGTGGTTTTTATATCATGTTATCGGAAATCCTAATTCATATTCTTTTATGATATGATTATTAGATAAGAAAAATAGTCTTTTCTTTTAATGCAATTATATTCGCGTTTCTTAGTTATAAAAAACGATTATTCAATAAATTGTTTTAATAAATGATTGATTGCAATAAAATTTATATTATATAATGTATTCGACAATAAATTTATAATAAATTAGATTTATTTGAGCTAAGAATATAAGAGGAAATAATTCGAATGCTATAAAAGCAAAACAAAAAAATTTAAGTCTAGTCTAACCTAAAGCTTAAGTAATATCATATTTTATAAGCTTTTTATGATTGATAAATAAGTGTTTTAAAAATGTTTAAATTATCAAATGTACAGTTGTTTAACATTTTTACTATTTTTTATTTTTGCTAAATATTTGCTGAAACTTATAACTGTTAGACTGAAAGTTTTTATTAATACAGATATTTAGGTTTTTAAATTAATTTTTTTTGTTATTTTAAAATTAAAAACTAAAATTAATTTAATATTAATTGATTTGTGCCAATGATCACATGCTTTAAGGGATTATCTCGTGGAAAAATTTTGTTTTATATTAATAAACAAGCCACAACCTAGTTTGCTTAGGAAGTAAAAAGATGCTTGCTTAAATTTAAAAATAGCTAAAATATTTATTTATTTAATTAATTTTAACAGATTTTTAGCCAAATTTTACACTAATTTACTAAAACGTTTGTGGTAATGTACAAGGCTATTTATTTCAGGGTCAAACACAAATAACAAATAAAACATATAAATGTTGAGAACAAGGGGGTATTGACAAAAACACTCTTGGTCAACTAAAACATTGAACATATGCAGTAAAAACATCTGTATTTTACGATCAAATAACATATTAATTCATTTGTCTCTCAATGTGTCAGTTATTTGTAAACAAAACATCCAAACAATGAATAAGTTTATGACTAATAAAATAAATTTAAATTTAAAAAATAATAATAAATTATCTTCCTCGTTTTATAAGAAAATCATGTGAGAATTAGTAATAGTAATAAATAAATTTTGTTGTTTTGCGAAACACTAACAATTGACTTGTTTATCAAAAATTTCTTTTTGCAAAACTTATTCTAATTTATCAATTGTTTTAAATGTAAAGGTTCTACACTTCGACTTCAAGCGTCTGATTAATTAATAAAAAATTTTCTAATTTTTGATATCATTACTCAATATCATTGATGTCATTAATTTTAAGTCAAATATTGCACTTAAGCTAAAAGGATATTACTATCAATTCATATGATTTTCGATTTAATTTTTTAAGAGATAACTCTCATCTGAAAAGTTTAAAAAAACAATATTTTTAATCATTATTAATGCAATTTATTCTAAGATAACATTTATTTATTTATTTTCTGACAAATATTTGCTCTTTTTTTTGTCGTAAGCAATAAAAATAAATTAAAACTTTTTTGGAAATTAAGCAATTTAATATAAACATGTTGATTTCAGGAATTAATAAGGGAGGACTAGCCAAAAATCCCCCTGATTTTGAAAATTGGCATTTATTTCTCTTAGCATTTGGTTGGCAAAAAAGTACCTGCAAATTTATTGAGGTTTTTGAATTAAAATTAAAAAATTTTCTCTTAAATTGGGTAAAAATTTATTATAAATATATGATTTTTAGCGTTTTTAATCCATACACTGATTCCCCTTGGATTGGCCGACCTTATTATTCTCTGGTTTATTGAAAAATTATAATTTTTAATTGTGCATTCTTAAAATTAAAATTTAATTTTACGTGTTTTAAAATTGTAATTTTTTTAATCAAGATTGTTTTAATTTTTAAAAATTTAAATTACTTTTATAGAATAAATTGCTATATGATGCTGTACAATTTTATAATGATATTTTAAAAACGAAGTCAATTGCAGTTGTATGTTAGTTAAACACATTAATTTTTGCATGATATATTATTGTATTTTTTAAATAAATTTGTTTTTACTTAAATAAATATTCGAATAAATTTTTTATTATTTGTTTGTTTTATAAGGTTTTATCGTTTTTACTATTTTAGCCATTATTTTATGTCTCATCTGATGCCTTATTGTCCCCAATTGTAAGGACAAGTATTAAAAACAACTCATTTATTGCATTAATGCTTTAATGTTAAGAAAATTAATTTAAAGGTTTGGGAAAATAATGTTTGATAACACAAAAAAAATTGTAAGACGCTCAAGCTGTTTCAACTCAAAAGTAATTTATAAAAATTATTTTAATTTCTAACTAATTTTTAAGTAACACAACTTTTTATTTATAAATTTATAAAAGTAATTGTCAAAATAAAATTAATAAATTAACATTTGCCTTGAACAAATTTTGTATTGTGTATATCCTTGATATGGTTTGTTTAATCTTAAAAGGTAAGATTTATATAAACCTAAATTAGTTTTTAATCTCAGGTAAATAAATGAGATTTGAAACGAGTTTAGTGTCAAATATATGAGAAGAGAAAGAAAGAGCAGGAGAGGGAGAGGGAGGGGAGAGAGAGAGCAGGAGGACATAGGCATAGGCATAGACACAGGAACTATTAATATAACTATAACTAAATAGGTTCGGTTCGTCTGTTTCTCAAATGCATGGAAATATATTAAAGCAATAATAATAATAAAATAAAATCTAATTTTTGTTTAGACTTAACTACAAATTATTATTTAAAAGTCTGTACTTTAAAGTGATATTAATTTGAGTCAAATGAGCCATTAATGAGGTGTTGCGTGCGTTCACTCAAATACACTTTAAATACCTATTAATAAACATTAAACTCGAAAAATAATTATTGCAACGAATAAAAGCATAAAAATCCTAATTATATATTAAACTTGAATTATATTCAACAAAGATATTGTTCGAATTATATTTTCTTTACAAATTACACCCGGAGTAACCAAACTTAACATAATCATAATTATTTCAACTGTAGCATGTCGCTTTTAGTTGGTTATGCCTTCTTTTCTATATTAAGTGTAGTTTTTATTTTTGTTAAAATTACAGTTAAAAATATATAATTGAATTTTGAATCATTGTTTTGTTTGCTTTTAGATTTTGAAACATAAAAAAAGTTTTTTGAAACCAAATAATTATGTATTAGTGTATAAAACATGAAAAATCAGGGATGAGAGCAATCGGGGTCACTCTTCTTGACAGATTAAACATAATTTTTCAATAAGGATAACCAAGTTATACAGTACTTACAAAATAATTACCGATTAAAATTTTTTTAGTTTACTTCCCTTTTGCCGAAGCGTAGAAGCATCTTGCTAAATATTTATTACTGCTAAGCTAAAGTAAAAATGCTCAATTAATTATTAAATTAGGATTGAATTCGAGTAAGACCCAATTAACCTATTTAAATTTACTTAATTTAGTTTAAATTTGGCTAAATTAAAATTATTTTTAAAAATAATGTTTTTGCAGAAAATAGCAATTATTTAATCATTAGATATATCTACTCTCTAATTTAATCGAGCTTAGTTACCCCTACTTTAAGTTGACTCAAATCTAATTTACATTTGAATAATAAGAAAGAAATGTTGGTTTGAATAAAACTAAAATTTGTTAATACAATTACAATATGCTCCTTTCTACTTTTTTATGCCTTACAAACCTTAATTACTTAATTAAATCAATTATTAATTAATTTTTGTTTTAAAAGTCAATTCTCTGAATAACTATGTTTTCAGTCATTTGAATACAAGTTATCCTTTTTTTTGTGTTTCAACAATAATAACCACTTTTTGTGCATTAGTTTACAATTGAGTTAAATGTTATAATTTGAAGCCTAATAAGGAGTTTAACTTTGAATTTAAAAAACTAAAACAGAGGAAAAAGTCGTTTTAAGAAATTATCTCATTATTTGTCAGACCGGTTGTGATAATTGGCAACAATTTTATTCTTATTATTATAATTTAGTTTCTTTTTTGTTGAAAAACTCAATCAAAATCACATCAAATAATATTAAAATAAAAGCGATTAAAAGTAGTTGACTTGCGATGAATGCGAACTTTTAGTATTCATTATAAGAGTATATCTGTTTATTAGGAAACACCAAGGTAGTTTTTACAAAATGTCTTCCTGAAATAACAAATATTAAAATATATATTTTTAAATTTAAGCAAGGTACTCACATAAAAATTTAAAAAATAATTTAACGTAATTTTTGTTTAAATTTCTATTAAGATAAATATATATAGTTTCTATTAAGTTTGTTTATGGCTTTACTACTACTACAATAAAAAAATAATTTTAATTAAAAAAACTCAATTTTTAATTAAATCGTTGCTAAATCTAATTTGAATATAATTTAAATTGTTTACTTTTATATATTTTATCTATAACTCTTTTAATGTTTTAAAGCAAAATTTGAAGCATTGTTTATATCTATTTTTACCAATCCCTTGGTTATCCCCACTTCTTCTTTGAAGGACATGAATAGTAAAATGTGTTTAAATTTCGGAATATATTTCAGAATTAGCTAACAATTAAAGGAAGTATTCTTTTTCTTAAAGTATACGTCAATTATAACCAGAGATTGAGAAGATCGGCCAATCCAGGGGGATCAGAGGAGGCATTTTTCCAAAAACGCTCAAAAACCCCATATATTTATGATAATTTTTTCTCCAAATTAACTGAATTTAAACCGGATTTAGCACCAATTTAGGGAAAATTTCCTAATTTTGGTCAAAAAATTTGCCGGCCGCCAAAGGTCGAGGGATGTATTTTTTCGCGGACTAAATGCTAGGGAGGGGGTAATCCAAAATTTTAAAATTAGGGAAATTTTTGGCTGACCCCCCTCTTCTCAATCTCTGATTATAATTTATAAGTAATAACAATATTGTAATTGAAATGGAATTCTATTGCATAAGACATCAATTTATTTGTCATTAATTACTCGTTTTCTAACAAACATTTCAAACAATAAAATATAATAAAAATTATAACTTGTATTTCAAAATAAATTCGTAGATAAGATAAATTGAAAAATACAGGAAATGAGTGATAAAATACAATTCATTTGTATTAGTTTTAGCAATAAATTAGATAAAAAAATTATAACATTTTCTTAAAAACAAAATTGTTTTTTAATTTTAGATGAATTGGTTAATAAAAATACAATTTGGAAAAGATTGGAAAAATTAGGCCAAAACAAAGTTTAATTCCACTTAATCTATACTAAGTATAAGTATGCAAAAAACTAAAATCCAATCCTTAGTTCATCTCTTCATGAATCTGATGGACAGGTATTTGGAAACTAATGCAAAGCTAATAAAAACGCATTTAAGAGTGACATCAGATAAGGCTATAATTAATTTGTTAAGTACACTCAAACTTCCCAAGAGTAAACCCCCTCATGAGTGAAAACCTCTCGTGTAAGTACGTTAGCCCAAAACCCGAGAACTTTCTTATTGAATCTCATTATATAATCACCTCTAATGAGTGAAAACCTCTCATCTCTAAAGTTAATACATGTTTATGAGAACC
>JAQFXP010000396.1:0-31493 GCA_034693685.1 Belba bartosi | reverse complement strand
AAAAATTTTAGTGTGTCATAAAAGACCAAGTTAAATTTGTTAAAATTCCTTTTAATGTTTTGTGCTTACCATAATTTCATACTTGTAAAATTTTTTTTAACTTAATTTGATCAGGCACATTTGAATAAATTGCGTTTAGGCTGATCAGTTAATTTTGGCGACGGCTGTATATTAGTTCACAAACTGTAAAATACAAATAGTTATTAAAACAAAATAGCTTTCAATTTAAAAATAAAATTCGAATAATCATTATTTTTACATTTGATTACTTCAGACAAAACCACATTATCTTTACTTAAAATAATTTTCAAAAGTTTTTGAATTAAAATTGAAATTCAAATAATCATTATTTATCATTCAATCATTTCAAACAAAACAATATTATTTTCATTCAAAACAATTTTCAATTGTTTTTTAAATTACATCTGAAACTCAATTAATCATTATAATCACAATTAGCTTGCACAATTTTATTTTTAATTTAAACAATTAGTCATTAAATTGAAAATAAAATTTCAATAAAAAAATTTAATTTTTATAAACAACAAAAATAATAATAAATTACTAAATATATATATTTTTTTTATTTAAACATTTTTATTTTTAAAAATTAGAAATAAATTTATAAAACTTCAGTTTCGATCAAGTTCTTATTAACAATCGAATCACATAACGAATAATCAAATAAATTATTGTTAAAATTGTAACTGTTATTATGCAAATGATTATTTGTGTTTATATTATTAATGCTATTATTGTTTAACTCAAACCGATTAATTCTATGTGTCGTATCATTATTTTCCAAAATTTTCGTCTTCTGACTATTAGTCGACTTAAATGCAAAACATTTACACATTATTTTCAGTTCACGTCTAAAGTGTTTGTTTAGACCGAAATATATGAATGGATTATAACAGACGGAAGACATCGCCAACATATGACACGAATAGAATAACATCGAATCGTATTTAACGGTTGCTTCGCTAAAGTCGGCGTAAATATGAAACAGATTTAACGGTAACCAACATATGGCGAATACGATGACGACACAAGCAAGCTAAAAAATAAAATCAGATATTGGTTATAAATTTTATGCTAGTTTTAGATTTGATACAAGTTAGATTAATTTTTTAAATTAATTTTTAATATTATTTTAAATAATTGACTTGAATAAAAAAAAGATTAAATAAATTTGCATTGACAAATAAAACCAATTTAATTTTTTTTTAAAGTTTAATAAATTTTTCGGGCTTTAAATGTAATTAGTAGATTTTTCTGCTATTAAAATTAAATACTATTTTAAAATTTTTTAAATAATCAATTTGCTGACTCAATATTAATGTGTTTGTTATGTATATTATTTGCAAACTATTTGATGACTGTGTTTTGGCCAAGGTTTATTTAGCTATTAAATAAAGTGCTGTTTTTATTTACAAAAAATATCTTTAAAACCAGCTATGTCCTAAATAATTCAAATACTAATTATAACTTTTATATAGTATTATTTTAACCTAATTAATTAATTTATAATAAAGTAATAATAAATTATCTATTTAACTTTTCTATAATAATTTAATATTTTAATATCATACAAAACAATGTTAAATATACTATATTTTTAAAAATAAGCAAGCATAATTACCATTTTAATAATTTTCTTGTCTGTCTTCTTAATACGTTTCTGAATGTCGTGGTTTCGTCGCCGATATTTTCGGCAAATTTTGTTAATTATCTTAACGTAAGCCAAAGTAGTGATCATTAATGGTATCAAATATTGTGTACTAAATGTGATTAATGTAATCAATTGCCGAAACCTATTTCTTGGCTCTGGGTATACAGAATTGCATCTTGTTTGATTAAGTAATTTGAATTCAACAAGCGTGTTAAACACCAGTTCCGGCGATGAAAATAAGCATGCTACTATCCATATAATTTTGATTGTGATACTAATTGGCAATACATTTGATATCCGTTGATAAAACTTTGAATTAATTGCTTGATATCTGTCGATAGCTATTATAGTCATTGTGAACGTTGAGACATACCTAAAAAAATTAATTTAACTGTTTACTTTTATTATTTTTAAATATAAATAATTTTTGCAAAGTTAATTAATTAATATTAATTATAATAAAAGAGAAAAAGAGCAGGAGGGAACAGGAAGGAGGGATGGAGAGAGAGAGAAAAAAAAGGTCGGAGAGAGAGAAAGCAGGAAAGAGCAGAAGAAAAACAATAAATAATTTAATTAATTAAATAATTAATTTAAAAAATATGTGTTTTTTGTAGTAACTGTCGTATATTTGTGTACATTATATATTTTAATTAATTAAAATCCGTATTACTGCCCTGGTGAAAAATAATTTTAAAGTAAAGTTATATCTATAAATCGTTTTATTAGCGATCAAGTAAAAATTTATATAATTTAGGAATTAATAATGTAAGCAAATATTGCTTTGTTAGTATCAGAGTCAAATTAATAAAAATATATAAATTTTAACTTAAGCGTTAATATGACAGCATATCAATATAACTTTACTTTAAAATTATTACTCGCCGGGGCAGTTTTAGGTATTTGATTTACTAACACATATTTTTTTATTAATTATTTAATTAATTAAATTATTTCTTGTTTTACTTCTGCTCTTTTCTGCTCTTTCTCTCTCTCTCTCTCTCTCTCTCTCTCTCTCTCTCTCTCTCTCCTCTCTCTCTCCTACTCTCTCTTCAAAAATTAAGTATTTATCTCAAACTCTAACTGTTGTGTGATTTTTGATGAATTAGTTTACGTAAAAAGAGTGGAAAACAGTATTTAAAATACAGCGAAAAATGAATGACAAATGCATAACAACCGCACGTCTGCTAATCTTAGACTTAACCCAAATACTAAGTTTATTATTAATCATTAGATTTTATGTTTTTAAAAACTAAAAATTTTCTGTTTGTAAGACTGAAGACTGTCGGCAAAAGTTATAAAAATATTAGAAAATCCCCCTTTTCTTAGCTTAAAAAGCCGATCGATTCCTATTAAGTTAATTATGTTTTTTAATACTTTTACAAAAATACTATTTTTAATACTGTTTGCTAGCAGTGAATAAAAAGTCTGAATTCAAAGTTATAATTATATAAGCACAAATTAGCTTAATTAATTTAATTTAAATATTTGTAGTTAATTAAATACAAACTAAAAAACAAATTCCGATAAAAATTTGCAAAAATTCCACATTAAGTGCATTTTTTGTATGCATTTCAATCTCTTTTTAGTGTTTTTTCATTTGAAATCCAAATAAGAATCAATTTAATCAAAAAAGATTAAGCCCTGAGTATAGCTAACGTTCCCTTTTCTCACATAATTAGTTAATTTTTTTTCTCAAGTGTCGACTCATTTCAAGAAAATTCATTACTATTTCTTACATTAACTTCCATTAAGTATTGAATTCTTGTTTTTGCGTTTAGTTTATCTTAAATCGTTTGAATGGGATTTGAAATTCTTGTTATTCGTTTCGTTCATTACACTCGAAACTGAGTCAACGTTTATTTAATTTTTAATTGTGTTTATTATTTATTACATATAAACAGATTATAGCGATGTTATTCTGAACGTCAGAATTCAAGGCCTGCACCTAAACCGTAGACTTAAACCAAACACAAAGTCTGGCTTCGGATCGATCGATGAATTTTTGTGCTGTCGTTGATAAACATGTGTATAAACTATTGATAATTTGATTAATGTTTTGCAATTTATTTCGAAAAATTGTTTGAATAAATAATTGTTGTTAATATTTAAAAAGCTGAAATCTTGTTTTTATACTTATTTGTTAATAACATATTAAAACTTTTATTTTAATTTAATTTATGACAAATTTTCTGGTTTTGTTACAAAACTTTTTAGTTATAAATTTTTGACAAACTTTTTAATGTAGTTTTGCTAAATTTTTAAATATAAAATATTTTAATAATTAATTTTATTATTACATAAAACATTTATTATGTTTATATTTTGAGCTAGTTTAAAAAAAATTAAATACTTTTTTAAAAAGTGACATATTGCAAAAACACATAAAACGAAATTTATTAAAACAACATTTATTTAATTATTTGTTTAATCCAAGCAATTAAAAAAATTTTAAAAACTTTGTGAAATAATTTTATAAAAATATATTAATTTCCATAAATTTAATGAATAAATTAAAATTCAATTAAAATTTATTAGTATTAATCCAAAAACGTAAACAATATATGAAATTTGAATAAATTTGAACAAATAATTAATTTCAAACCAAAATATATTGGATTAGTCAAAAACCTAAAACCATATAAGACTTGATATTCTCGAGAGTCGAACACATAATTAAGTATTTAGTTTATTAGCAATTTATGTATAAATCTCTTAATACAAAACTTGTTAGTTATGTGAAAGCCATTAAAAATAATATATTAGACAACAAAACCAATTATTCGTAAAATTCAACTCTAGAACAACTGTAATTAAATGTTTGAAAACTTATAACCAGATCGGTTTCAAAAAATATTTTCTTGTTTCCAAGCTAAACACAAAAACGACGTCTAAAGTGAACTCGTAAAAATAATAAATTAGAGGATTAAATGCAATTTCAAATGACAAGCTTTAACAAAGTGGACGACATCTGATAAAAAATCTCTACACAAATACACTATTATATTGTATAATAAGTTGTTTTATAAGTGTATAGAAAGCAAATTATTAGATATGTTATTTGCAAATTACTAATTACAAGTTACGCCAACTTGTACCAAGGATATTTTATTAGATGGCAAAAAAGTGTTTCGTTATTTTGAAGTTTATTTCCGACAAAAACGTCATTATTAATCAAAAACGTATTCATCGAATGAATGAACACTTTTCTAAATGCAAAACATATATCATTTGCGAAGAAGAGGCCAACAATTCTCATGAGTCGGACAACACTTCTAAACACTTCTAATTAGAAGTCATTTTAAATGTCAAACAATTATTTAGAGTTGGGATGAAAATGCAAATAAAAATATTCAATCATAAATTTAAATTAAATTACCAACCTGGTGTTTGACAAATAAAAAACTTTAAAAATAATACACAATCTTTTGCCGACAATATTCAATCATAATTTAAAACATTTAACATAACCTTACACCAAAACATTTCTCCCCCTAAATTACCTAGCTTATCTCAACCTTACACTTATTATGGGAAGAGTTGAGGAAAATATTTGAAAAATATTTACTCAACTTCCAGGAGAATTGGACATAAATAGCAGTTCATTAGACATTGGGATTGTGTGTCATTGAAATTAATGAATAACTTCTGTATGTATTCATCAAGACTTCAAACTGTTTGTTGAAAACATTGACTTTCAATACATGCACTTATTGTAAGAGTTTTATATATTGGTATAAAAATTAGTTTTTCTAATCTCAAATTGTATTTTCTATTTGCTGTCCAGTCGTTAAATTTTTCTTTCATTTGTAATGCAATAAAACTTTTCCAATGCTTTTGTTAGTCAAATGACTTTTTATGCTTTCAAAGTATAAAAGTCTCGAAAAAAATCTCTAATGGAATCAGATTTTTGTTCGGAATTTTATAGTGATTTCAATAGATTTGTACGGGTTTTGTCTTGCTTATTTAATGAGTCTCGAAAAACATCAGTTTTGAAGTTTAGTTTATTTTTCGGTAAACTTTTATAACACAAATAAATTTATTTCGAGAAAAAAATAATTGATTTTTTTGTTCGCTTTCATTGGAATTTTGATTTTATTTGCCGTTCGAGTGAAACAAAACAAAAACTGAACAACACCTGAAAGACAGCAATAATTTTGTTTTAAAACTTACAATCGAATTATGAGAATAGAAAAACAATTTAAATATCTATTATTAGAATTGTTTGAAATTTGTTTCCTATAATTATCTTTTATTTAAAGAATAAATTTATTTTTCCAAAACATATTAACGCTATTTATATTCAAACAAATCGTAGAACAAAATTCAGAGAATTGAAAGAAATGGCAATAAATATAAAGAACAGAACTTTAATTACGCTTTTCAATGGAAAATAAAAATTACGAAAAAAAAATAAAAACTTTTCTCTCGTTTGAAAAGTTCGGTTCAGTGTTGCGGACGTCCGGACAGGCGGTCAACTGATTCTGAATTCCTAATTAATAATCAGAAAAAGACCGAAAACACTGAAACACTTCTCTTCCCTGTGTTCGGCCGAACACATGGATGCGGGGAAAGCCGTTTCGAATGCATCACTGTTTCAATAGGCCATTCAGACAAAGACCTAAACGAACTGAACGACTGCTTCTCATGAATTATTCAGTTGGATATCTGCGGAATATATAATATATTTTCTAATATTAATTAAAAAAATTTGAGGGAAAGTATGCAAAACAACACGGAAGCAGATTTGATGTCTATTCCACAAAAACATAATTTACTAAATTTCGACAAAATGTCAAACACATGACACATGAGTGCACAGGGAGAGGAGGGGAGAAGAGAGGAGGGAGAGAGAGAGAGAGAGAGAGAGAGAGAGAGAGAGAGAGAGAGAGCATGGGAGAGAGGGAGAGGCAGAGAACTGATAGTTTTGCAAGTTAATAACTATGATGCATACAATTTCTATAATGCAATTAGAGTGACAAAAAGGGCATAACTGTGCTTTGCAAATGTGCCGGTGCTGTTGGCAGTGCTATAGAAAGATGCATCAAAAAAGTTGTAGCCTTTTTAACATAACTATCTATCTATGCTCTCTCACCCTCTCCTTCTCGCTTCCTCCCTACCCTGCTCCCTCACTCATCCCAATCTACTCTCCAAGCCCTCCCAAAGCCAGGAATACATGCCAGTGCAATTCACAATTCACAATTTCCCGGAAGCATTTAGAACATACGAACCGAAAGCGAATGATTTCTTTTGCCTAAAATAGTAATGCAGTTATAGTTATGTTTATATTTATTCCATTCGAATGGCACTTACATTCACACCAAACCCAGAAGAAGAAGAAGAGGAGAGAAATAAATTGCAAAATTCAAAACACTAAACAGTCGATTCCGTTTTTAGACTACACATTCAATAAGGCTATTATATTACCTCGTCTTTTGTGTTCGGGTGCTTTTCATTTAGTTGTTTTTTTTTGTTTAGATTTTAAGAAATAATTTTCCACTTAATTGTGTTTCGGAGAGTTAGACAAAACACAATTCCAACTGTTTTTGAGATAATAGAGTTAAAAGTTTTTGATCGCGATATCTATTATAGCAATGGATTGAATTGAAAAAAATTCGAAAAAAGACAAAAGACTGTATTCGGGTGTTTAGAGGGGTGTTTAGATAGAGCACTGATAGGAAATAATGTGCTTGAGAAGGTATACCTCGCACTATTCCAACTCACAATTGATGCAACCATCTGTCAGAAGGGGTTTTGCATCTTATGGTTGATATTTTTGGGGCCAAAAGTGCAGTTAATATATTCTGGAATAATATTAGATAATAGAACATAACTTATGCCAAAATCATTGCAAGGGATGAGTGAAATGTTAGTTTTGTGAAGAGCACCGGCAGAACAGCACAATTTGCAGAACAGCACCGGCAAATTGCATGTGTGCTCGAAACCCGGACACACCAAACACATAGAGTACCAGCCGTTCCCTTTCGGAACTGAAAGAAGTGTCTTATTTAGCTAAAGCCTCAAAATTATGGGTTTATACTCTTAGGAAGAATAGTTAAGAAGTGGAGTCAGAAAAAACTGTTGGAATAGCTTTTTTAATGCCATTACTGCCATTATATTTGTAAAATCTGTAGTGAAAGGAGTGTTTCGTTTTCTAATGTTTGTTATACTTTGACACGAATTGTCAGCTTCTGTTCGCTTGAGAAGAATACGGCTCTAAATCACGAGATTCACTGTTTTTGTTGCATTGAAAGTTAAGTTTTTGTCGTTAGTAACACAAAACTAACCAGGTTTAGTTGATTCAGGAAGGATTGGGTCGAAAATTGTTGTCAAAACATTGCTTAAATGTTAAACAAAATAAAAAATTAAATATTAAAAATATAAATGCTAGCTAACAATAGAAATATTCTTTGTTAAAATTTGTATATATATTAATCGATGTAAAAATTAGCAATATTTTAGATAAAATTTAATAAATTAGCAAGTCATATTATTAAAAAATTGCCTATTTTATGCTTTTATTTAAATTAAAATTTCCAAAAAAATACAATTTGCTTTTTTTACAAAATATATTAGTCGTAAAATATTAATGCAATTCTTTGTCTAGCTAAAAAAAAAGCTAAAAATGATATAAATTCAAGGCTAAATATTTTGTCACCAACTAAATTATGTCTTATAATTTTATTGCTGTGGTTAAAAAAATACAGTTATATAATCTAAAATATTATATTTTTTGCAACTAATTCCAAATAATTTATAGTTTAAGAAAGAGAAAAAAAGTTTAACAATAAATAACTTTATTTCATAAGAAGTACAAAGTTTAGAGAAATTTCAAAAAACAATTTTCGCGTTTCTTATAAATAAACACATTTATTGAGTGAATATATTCGGCACTTATCCGAACAGTTCAAGTGTTCGCTTTGCTATTCAAACTCGAAATTTAATTATTCGATGCCATCATTACTTAGGATTAAATTTGCTTTTATATTTCCATTTCATCTCGCTCATTTGAAGGCTTTCGGTCATAACTTTTTATTTCAAGTGTGTCTCTCACTCTCTCACTCTCTATCTACAATTGAGCTCTACTTTTCAGTGTCCTCTCAAATGGCTGAACATTCTTCTCGTCGAATATACAGCGAATTTTAGGCCCAAAAACTCGCAAATAATCGTAACATTAAAATGAAGGGATTTTCGCTAATAAATTGTTGACTCAAAGAGCCTGCTCAGCAACAGTAGAGATGTGCAAGCTTAGATGTTAATTTTTAATATGAAATATCTATAAATATTTTTAGTAATTAAAGTTGCTTTACTTATATACATGTTAGTAAATGTTGCTGTAACAAAAAACAATTATTCAAGTTTAAGTATATTTATATTGTAACTAAAAATAATCAAGTTAGTTTTTATTTTTAAAAATAAATGTTTTAAAAGTGTCTAGAAGTGTAATTGATAATTTGTTAAATTTAATAGAATTTTAACTTAATTACACTTAATTTTTGCTTTAATTAAAAATTTTAATTATATTACTTAATTTGTTAATAAAAACAACATTTTAATTTTACATCTACCCTTGCACATCTCAACAGCAACAGTGCACTGCAAACAAACAGTACTTTTCGAGAAATAAAGTTCTAAACTGATAGTGTAGTCAAGAAACTGAATTGAATTAAATTTGAAAAGAGAGTCGAAAATTCTTTTAGTAGAGAAATAAATATAAAATAAAACGAGAGATAAAAAGAGAGACCAGAAAAGCAAGTGTTTCTCTAAACTCGAAAAATTCTTTCATCTCTTCTCTATTCAACTATTTTTGTGACACATTTGAGCCATACGTTTAAGTCCTTTAATGTTTTCGGCTCTAAATTCGTTATTTGCATTCAAATCAGGAAAATATTTAAAAGAATAAGAAATAAATTTAAGAATAAGATAACATAATATTAAATATAAATCTTTGGGTTTAACTGTTTTAAATGATAATCCAATTTATAATATAATAAAAACAAATAGTTTTGTGATATACGGAGACATTTGTTATAATTTAAAACAATTGTATTTTATTCAAACAATAACTTTCTTTTGTTTTACATAAACTTCTTAATGTTTTCTAAGTTATAAATTTTAGATTTAATAGAAAAGTTTGCGATTAACTTTTTTGGTTTCTAGATTTTTATGCTTGATAGAACTTTATTAGAATAAGTTTATTAAGTAATTGATTTTTTAAACACTAATTATCTGTTATCAGAATCTATTTTATTATTAAAATTTTTTAATTGTCTAAACTTATAGATAATTAATTAATTTGAATTTAATTTCTTTATAAACATAATTAGTTTGCTTATTTTCTAAATATGGATAATTTTTCAGATTATGTTTTATTGTTATATTATTTGCATATTTCTAATAGATTTGTAATAAAACAAAAATATTTAAACAAATAATTATTTAAAGTAATTAGTAATGATTCGAAATTACAATTATATCATTAAATACTTCAAAATATTTGCTAAAAATAGTATAAAGTTTACAGAATTTCATGGAATTTGAATAATTTAATAAAAATGTTTTCCAATTATTTTAATGAAAATCTCAAATCAATAATATAATTGAAAAATATATAAACTTTTCAAAAATTTATTTAATTTAATTGAACTAAAACTAATGCAAATTATTCAGTGAAAGAGATAAAGTATTTTGAAATTAAATTTTTATTAATTTATTATGTATTGAATACGCGAAGCCTTTCAATAAAAATTCTTATCATTATATATATCAAACATTTCATTAAATTTCTATAAAAGAAATGCAATTATTCAGATTTGAAAAAGAAATTAACTTTATTGATTTAAACATAACTGTTGAATAAGTGCTCTATTGAGACAAAATAAAAATTGCGAATATAGTGTAAATCAAATTGAGATAATTAAAAAAAAAGTTTTATTGTTAGTTTTAAAAACAAAAATGTAATAAAATAATAAATTTTTGCATTAAAATCTGGCAAGTCTAAAAGAACCGGATAACAGGAACATTAAAAATTGATTTTAATTTGAAAAAACTTGTAAAACTCATATTTATTTTAAAATTTTAAATAAAAATTTATATTTATTTGTTATAGCATGCAATTAAATTAATTAAATTTCTAATTAAATTATACGTACAGTATAGTGAAATAACAAGTATTTTGCAAATATTGCTACCAGTCGAATATGTATGTTAAAATTTTAAGTTTAAAAAATTATTTTTTGCAAAAAGTAGTGAATTTCTTATAAAATAAAAAATTTTAAACAAATTTACTAGAGTAAGTTTTTGATGTAATAACAAATTTTATTATTAATATTAAAGAATCAATCAGGTAAATTAATTATTTTATTTATTTATATAAATAAACGATAAAATATTTTATAATTTTTAAATTAACTTGCTTATTTAACAAATAGAAATCAAACAAAAATAAATTGACAAAGTCTTTATAACTTTTAAATTAGTAGATAAAGTTGGATCTTATATCTAGACACTATATAACCGAGGTTGTATATTTATTATTTGTTGAATAAAACTCCAAGGAAAAATAAAATAACAAAAATGCTGATTAAAATATAACAATTTTGTGCAATATTTTATGTGCAGTAAATACTATGTATGGTCTGAAAATGTAAGTCAAAGTTTTTAGTGGAAACACAAATCACAAATTAAGGCGAGGGAGAGAAGGAAGGAGGAGAGAGAGAAAGGAAGAGAGCAGGAGAGAGAGAGAGAGAGAGAGAGAGAGAGAGAGAGAGAGAGAGAGAGAGAGAGAGAGAGAGAGAGCCATCAGAAAGTGAAAAGAAGGTTTATGACTGAAAGAGCAAACTAGAAAAAAAAAGAAGGAAAACCTATTTCCACAGGTTTTAATTTATTGTCCACTTCTTCAGAATTAACCTCAGAATAGCAAACATTAAAATAATAGCAAAAAATGCTTCTAATCCTCACTTCGAATGGCAACACAACAACAACATAATAGCCGAACTGCAGTCAAAAAAAGCAGTCAAACCCCCGAAAAAAGTACTGTTAAAATATATTTCTAAAAATAGTGCTGTTTTTAAGTGCTTTTAAGATCTGTAGAAAAATAGATAAACGGGAAAGAAATGTAAGAGACGTTCGAGACTTTCACCTAAAAAAAAGTTTAGGCATTGACTGCAAAACTGATTGTCATTCTGACGAGTGATAGAGCAGAAGGAGCGGAGAGTCCAGTGAATACATCCGTACTCTCACTCTTTGTCGTGTTGTTTGAAAATAACACTAAATATACCCAAAGGAATGGCAGTGTTTGTGAGGAACTGGTTGACTTTTCTTTTATACAATCAGTCACTCAAAAAACATATATAAAAAGTAGAGAAAAGTAGTTAAATTTGAGATAGAATGAATGTTTGCCCCAATAGCCTACTAACAACTTGCATTGCCATTACATCAGTATTATTGTAGCTTACTTATATATCACCGCAATATAAGTTTCAATTAAATTAATAGCTTGATACTTTATTTTTGTTTTTAATTTTTGTGGATATCAATAAAATATTTATGTGTTTTGTAAAGAATTTTGATAAACTAACATAATTGAATTAACAGCAATTATTATTCAAGATTTTTCTCTCCTGCTCTCTCCTGCTCTCTCTCTCTCTCTCTCTCTCTCTCTCTCTCTCTCTCTCTCTCCCAAACATTTATGAAATGAAAGCCTAGAAAAACATATAAAAACATAGTTAGAAGTGAGTGATAGTGAGTGGAAAAAAAATTCTCATGAGGTTTGAGATTTGAAAAAAGTACTTTAAAGTAGTATTAGTTTGAGTTCTCACTTCTTGTGGTCGTCTCACTCTCTACCACTCATTTCCTCATCTCTTTTCTCGTTTTTCTCTCCCATTCCTCGATTCCGTCAAAACTTTAATGTAAATGCAATTTATTTAAACAGTTTTCTGGCATTGGCTCACATCTGCCATAATTCGTAATTCTGTTCATTCGCTCTTCTATTCACTTCACTCCTAATATCGCAATCCATTCGATCCTATTATTGGTTAAGAAAACTAACACAAGATTTAGGTTTGAATACATTTAACTCTACTATTAGGCCTGCAATCAGTCAACTTGGCTCCAGCACCAGGTTTAAGGTAGAGCTGACTGTATGCCTGTGCCACTGCTATTGTATTTTCAAAAACCAATTCCTATTATCGCACTTTCGAACTAAAATACTGTTAATAAAGCTTTTTTTCGAGAATTTCTATACAAACTTTGGCTATCGATAGAAAATTAAAGACATTTAAGAACTATTAATCTAAAACTTATTTTTATTATTAAACTGTAACTACCGTAACAACAAATAATGAAAACAAGACACTTGTCTTTGGCCATCCATACACATGTATATTGTCACTAATTCTGATCGAAATCGAATTCGAAGTTTAAATTGAATAATAAAACTTTAGTCGAAACGATTATAAAGATCGGGAATAGCAAGCAATTGTATGCGAGAAAAGCAATTACTTATGTAATCGATAGAAAAGGTCTTATTTCGGGAAAAACTTTTAGTATAACTACTCTATTATAGGCGCTGTTATAGGGATTATGTTATAACTGGATTACAACAGAAAAACTCGTAATTATAGAACTTCGAGAGTCTCTGAGTGCCAGTGTTGGTGAGCTGGGTCAAAGTTTGAATGTTATGCAATAACAATAACTGCCTGTGCCTTTAATACTTATAGTTAGCAATGCTTTCGACATAATTCTTGCCAACAAATTATGGCATACGGGAGGAGAGGGGAGAGAGACAGAGAGTGAAAAAGAATGCAAGTATGGGTCGAAATAACAATCAAAATCGTCCCAAAACGACATAAAATGCCCAAACATTGACATTCACTTTCTCTTTGCTATGCCTTTTCCAATGCCTTTCCTCTGCATTTCAACTGCAATAACAATCTCATTAGTCGTACAAATTTCGAGTACAAAAGTTTTTGGGAAAAGTCCTCAACTACTTGTGCTACTGTAGTGTAGTAGTGGTCGCATCGCTTCGACCACTTCCATCGCTTCCATCACTTCCTATTCTCGACATTACAGTTGTGTCGCCGAACCGATGGCTATTATATCTGACAATTATTGTCGACCACGAGCGCCAAAATTGTCTTAAATAAAAGTTAATGTTTTATGCAATCATTTTTTATGAGGAAATTATGAATTTTTACTGTTTAGTCGACTATGATTTGTGAGACATGTCATATATAAATACATTTCTAATACTCAGTAATAGCGATGGGGATGAGACGCATAGTAAAAGTTATGAAAAATCATCTCTTCTTTTCAATAATACATTTGTTTGAATAGTATTTTGGGAGTGACTCGTATTTGGCTATATTTTGAGTCCTATTTTGCTTTTTTATACACTGTTTCTATCTGTCGTGCAATTGATTTTCAGCAAAAACTTGTTTTTCTTACAACTTATGATAGATTCGAAACTTTTAAACTGAAGTTTAAATACAATCTCCAAAAATCTCAGACGCCTTTTGTAATTTGTTTTTCTAAATACCAAGAATTAGTCAAACCATTTGATACCTGACATCAATCATAAATATTGAATATTTAATAATTGTCTCTATAATTATGTCAATTATGTTTAGACATTAATTATAGCCAAAAGTTTTCTGATAAGCAAATACTTAACTAATAAAATCAATCAAAAAATAAATTTGAATATTGAATAACTCAAAATATTGACAATTCTATCATTATCTAGTTAAAAAATAATAATTTAAATAATTCAATAAATAAAATAGGAAAACATTAAAATAGCACATCAGAAATTTGTTTACAAACTCATATAATAAAGTTTAGAATTGGTGAAAAACATTTATAGAGAATTTTAGAGATTTTTAAGAAAAAAAACTTCCAGTCATAGCATATATGCAATTACTACAACTGTGTTGTTGTGTTACTGTCAAAAATAAATTAGTAAATAATTCATACGTTTTTTCCACTAAAAACATTTGGCGCTCATATACTCTACGAGTGATGGGTTGGCTATAGTGAGCAGTGAAGAGAACACTGTCTCTAATGGTCACGAATTTCAAGGAAACAATTGGTTTTGAGGCACTCTATCCACTACTCACTACTCTTCTGGTCATTCTCTGCTATTCCTGGAAATAGCAATATCTCTAACAACTATTTTCGGCTATATTTCCTCTTCTCTCTCTCTCTCTCTCCCTCCCCTCCCTCTCTCTCCTGCTCTCTCTCGCTCTCTCCCTCTCTCTCTCTCTCTCTCTCTCCTACTTTCGCTCTCCTACTCTCTCTCCTACTCTCTCTCTCTCTCCATTTATATCCGAATATACAATAGAGATATATATATAGATACCGAGAATATACTGTATATCCGACATACAGTACATAGTGTACATTACTGTATGTCGGATATACAGTACATACTGCAGAGACAGTATGATATAGTCAGTGCTCCATCAGTAGCATTGCCTCAATTCCGAATTGCGAGTTAAGTTGAATTACGAACTTCTCAATCGTTTTCTATCGTATTCTCGCATTAAGTGTTTGTAACGTCAAAAGCATTTCATTGTTGAAGACTAAGAAGCTTTTAAATGACGGTTTAGACGATAATACGCGAATCACTGATCGTTGACAGTACCAGGAATTGGTTTCAATCTAATACTCAATGATTTATATGAGATAATCAGCTCTTCCTTCTCCTTCCTTCCCCATCCCTATCCGTGCCCTTCAATGCCAGCATCTCTACCGCTCCACTACTTCATGTCTTCAGATGCCATACGATTTCTCCACTCTTTTATCGTTTCATTTATTTCGCTATAAAATTGCGACAAAAATTGTGACACAAATTAAAATTCAGACCAATTCGAGACTTAATTTAATCTCTCATTTAGTTCTCGACCGACAAATGAATTATTCATTTCTTTTTCATTTCATAATTTATCCCTAATTTTACTCAAATTCTCAGAAATAAAAAAACAATTTAATTCTTTTTCCTATGTTTTTATAGCGAAAGAATGACTCGACTTTTTGCTACTTCTGTTCGTTTGTTCGCAAATTCAGGTGTTTTTTGATTCGAAATTAAGTTTTAAATTATTTATTTTTCTTAATTATCTCTCATTTAGTATTGCTTTGTTTATACCGATAGAAGTTTAGATAATTTCTGTTTCCAAAGTTTAATGACTAGAAAATTATTTTCAAACTTATATTTGTATTCCAAACCATCACTCGATCTCGTATTTAAATTTAAATCGGTTTCACATAAATCTAAATAAACTCTTTCGACACAAACTTCAAATTGAAAAAAAATTCAATTAAACAAAATAATTAAAATAATAATTGAATTACAAATCAAAGTTTTCAGGTTTAACCCAAACCTATCATGCATAAATTTCAAATCTAACACAACGTCGATAATTAAAATACAATTAAAATATTTAAAAATAAACAAGAATAAAATTAAGATCAATATCAATTTTGAAACTGTTTAATAAAACATTATATAATAAACAAAATGCAAATAATAACAAGCAAGAATAATTATAATCAGTTAGACATTAAACAAGTTTAAAGAAATATAATAAGAAAAAGCATTTGTTCGCAAAAGAAGA
Source organism: Belba bartosi (assembly GCA_034693685.1). NCBI lineage: Eukaryota > Metazoa > Arthropoda > Arachnida > Sarcoptiformes > Damaeidae > Belba > Belba bartosi. The sequence goes on along the minus strand of JAQFXP010000396.1, from coordinate 15,209 downwards.
AGAAATTAAATAAATTTAAATAAAATAAAAATTCATATTTAAAAGCCTCGGGGAGTAGCGCCGGGAAATGATAGTAAAAATGGCGAATCAACTAATTTAACCGTCAAATTAGCAGGCAAACTGCCTTTGCGTGCATCCAGGTCGATTTTGGCGCTGGTATTGAACAGAATCTCAAACTGTCTGTCAGCTTTCTTCCGGGCCATCGACGCGAACGCATCCAGAGTTTTTGGACCGACCGGTGTATGATCCGGGCTAATTATCTCGCCCCCATTTGGTCGGAACCAGCACAAGTTCGGACTGTTTTCAACTAGCTGGATAACACCTGCAACCGGTTTAAATAATAAAAATTTAATTTCATGTTTATTCAGACAAATCAAAGGCGAAAAAGAGTTTTTAATTATTTAAAGTTTGATTCAACGCAAGTCACTCGTGATATAACTTAATGAGTATTTAATTTGATATTCAAACAAAATTATAATGAGAGCACATTTGGCAGGGAATAGTAGGAAGAGCGACAGCTCCTGGAGCTGTTGTCAATGGAATTGGGAATTAAGTCGGGATAGGGAAGGGTTTGGGAATAAATGGCCGGCAATAAAGTGTTGCAATTGCGATAATTAGTGACTGAAAAAGCTCCGGAGCTATACTTATAATACTTATTATGTTGAATCATTAAGTCCTGGGAGGAGGAGGTTTGGAGCCGAATAGAGTCTACTTTATTCTACCCATAATTTTAATCTATTGTATGTATTTGCCATAAATTATCTGTTATTCTCACTCTTCTAATATCTATGGAATAACGGACCGGTGGGTCTAAACTCAACTTATCTAATGTAAATCCAATGACAAATAAGTTTTAGTAGTTTTGTATTTTTATGATAATTTTAAGCTAAACTAGAAAAGTGCATTATTTGTTGATCTAATTTTGCATGTTTTATTTGAATCTTTTTTTTCCGTATATAAGAAAAATGTTTTAAGACTTACGGTAATTAAAATATTTTTGTAAACCTGCAGAATTAATTTTTCTAAATTTTTATCACATTCTAAATTTACAAGTAAATTTACAAATAATATAAATATTATATTAATAAATTTTTACTAGTATTAAGTCATTAACCTATACTATTATTATAAAGTTGAAAAAAATCGTGATTTATGTTTATATTTATAAAATAATTCAAATCAGAACCAGACTAGAAGACTGCCAGAAAACTAACCTTGAGACGTTAAATTTGTTTGATATTGCATAAGACGTTAAATTTTGTACTAATCTTATCAATTTATTTAGGTTATACGAATGAACTTTTACTCTTCATTGTATTAGAATTATTTTTGCCAAGAGTACGACCCAATTCCAAAAAACACCAAAAATTAAAAAGTATAACGCTAATTGTTATTTTTAGTTACATTGTAATTTTAATGCCCGACTTTTTTGCATTGCTTATTTAAGAATTTATCTTGAAATTTATTATTTAATATCAAATTTTGTCATAAGAATGTAATAAAATTTGTAAAAATTAAATCAATATTAAATAACTGTTTTTAAAATATTCAAATACTTATGTGTCAATGGAAAAAAATCAATGACTTGAAGATAGTCTCGACTAACGTTCAAAAATAGTTCAAATGATGTTTTAATGGCTTCCGATCCCAAAAATTGTTGTTTATTGAAAAACAAATTCCCAGAACTTCTTTGTCAATCAAAAAATAGTACATATCTATCCATACAATTGATTTTTGTCCTTAATTTAGCCAATTTTAGTCGACTGTCAGTACGCCCTTTGACTTATTAAATAACAATTACAATAGAAAAGCGTATATTTCTGTCGCCTATCTGTACCTCATTTCACATCGACTTAAACGTATTGTTTGTTTTTCACAAAACTTTTTTTTCTTCAATAAACGCATTCATTGTATTCTAAACCGTTATTATTCATCGACTCCACAGGTATTCCCAACAGAACCACAGCTCAAGTCCTAATTTAGGCCTAAAATCACTTACGAGCCCAATCTATTAGGCTCGGGTGACACCACACAAACCGATGGCACAAATAGCTTAGAACTCTTACCGTTATCTGAAAGCTGAGGTGAGGCGAGGTCGAGGAAACTGATATTCTTGAGCTTCGCCAAACTCTTGAGCGCATTGTCGCCGATGTCGAGACCAACCACTTCGAGGATTTCCAATTGTGGCAGATATTGGTCGATGTTTTCGTACAGATTTGGATTGTGGTTCTTCAGAATAAGCCGCAAATGTTTTAACTTCTTACAAGAGGACAACTTCTGCAGGTTTGTGGTCAGCTTGAAGTCGATGTGTCTCATCGGCGACCGGCCATTGATGGTCAGTACCTCGAGGTTTGGGAACTTACCGACGGCTTCGATCAGTTGGTCGCCACCCGACCAGACGCATACGTTTAACACTTTGAAGTTTGGCCCGAATTTGTCGCCGATTACCGCTATCTGACTGTCGATCGGTGTGTCTCCGGTCGCTGTTATCGAGAGCTTAAATAACTGATTGAACGCAAAGAATAGACAATAAATAAATGCAAATAAATAGTTGATTGGCTAAAATAAATCAAAAAATAAAAAAGCAATTGAATGCAACACCCTTTCAAAAAGCCTGAACCGTTCCGCCTGACAGCCCGCACCGCTATTAGTCCAATAAATGTCTCTTACGTTATTTAGATTGGCGATTATGGCCACGTATTCGGGTGTCTCGCTCTTAGTGCCCGAAAACGTTATGTCCAAATGGCGGAGATATTGCGCGTATTTGATCTGAATTAACAAATAATTGTCTTTCTGTCAATATATTTATTCTATAATTAATCTAATTTTTAAACTGATTTAGACCGCGAACTGCTGCAAAGCATCCTTTTCGCCAGCACCAATCTTGGACCAGACGTGCTTCAGATTGGTGATAGTGCCGGGAAGTGTGGCCAAGACGGCGATACTCGAGTCGATATGTATTGCCTCTAAATTGCCAATCGATGTAATCAACGCTTTTATGCCTTCGTTCGTATAGAAACTCGAAAAGCCTAACAACTCGACGTGTTTTATCGATTTACTAAATCTTTGTCCTTAAAAAAGTAGTTATAAATTAATTCAAATCATTAGTAAAATATAAAATACTTCAATCGATAGAAAAACAGGTATTTAAGACAATAAACGTCTTAAACGTCTTAATTAAAAACAGCAAAAATAATAATCTATTTCCTAATTTTGATATCTAATTAAAGCTAATTTATTATACAATTTAAAATCAAATTTATTACAAATTTAGCTAAACTAGTGAAACAAAATTAATTACCGATTAGTTTAAGCATTTCGTCGGTAACACCGGTGCAGTCGTATATACGAATGCATTCCAGAGCTGCCCCGGAATTGGCTATAAGTCCGACCGACTCGTTATCCAATTTGAGTCCACCCAACTCGACAACCTTCAGACCTTTGCCTACTTTGGCCAAGAGCGCAGTCAGCTTTGGCTTATCCAAAGGCTTCTGGTCATCGGCGTCATTGACCAGAACTACTTCGGGGTGATTGTCGGTTATGGCATGTGTTTCATCTTCACAAAAATTTCTGTCTCTTTCCGTAACACTAATCTTCAATGTAGTCATTGTTTTATTGAATTAAATATTTTGTATTAACTAATCGTTAGATTTGAGACTAAATTTAGTTGAAAATCAATTTTTAAAATAGAGATTAAGTAATAAATATCTTTAACTAAAAAACTTATTATTCAATACAAAATAAAATATGAAGTCTTAAACTGAAAGAATTTCTGACTGTCTTTGCACTCAATGTAGGCGTTATAGTGATCAACAGAATTAGTGCTCGAGATATGAAAGTTAGTCAAACTTTTATAACTTTTAAAAATTTATTTAAATCTGCATTTTATGGCTAGAAATTGCAATTTAATGACAGCTTAAGTAAAATAATTTTGTTTTGTTTACATTCTTGTAATCCGGAGATTGTTTTTCGACATAAGAGTGAAAATGTTTTAATGTTTGTCTCCTTTTGCGGAACACATTATCTTTATATCGCATCAGTTGTTTAGGGCTTAAGAGGAACTCCAGATTTTTTGAAGTTTCGGCATTACGTGTTGTTCATCACTAGCATAATGGGCCGATCAGTCTTTGTGGCTAAATATAGCGGTTGGTTGTGTCAGACTCTGTTTGCATATAATGATTACAAAATTTGGTAAAGTTTGCGATCAACACATTGCGAATATTAGCTAAATATAGCGATTCCATCGGTGATGTCAGACCTACAAACCAACAGTTTATTACATAAACAACTATTTTCTCTTATTTCGTATATAAAGGCAATAATTCCATTACTAATTCTGCAATAATTCTGTAACTAATTCTGTAATACTTTTTGTAACAAATTCTGCAATAGTTTATGAATTGTTTTTTTAATGAAAATTGATATAGTTTAAATTATTTGCTTTTTTGCTTAATTATAATTAAAATTTAGTTAATTTTATGCTATTTGAAAGCAATTGCAATATTGTATAATCATTATATATATAACTTTTACATTTTTAAATTAATTTTTCAAATGTTTTTTAAAATAATAATTTATTAGTACTTTGGTTACAAGCATTTGATCTCAATCTCAATTTGTAATTAACTTATATTTTTTGGTTAATTAATTTAAAAAAACTCTTAGTATTTTGTGATAAGATAATTAGAAACGTTTGAATTTATGTTTTTTGGATCAGTAGTACATTTTTACTTTAATCTAATGTACAGTAATTCTAAAAATACTTTTTACTGTTTATATTTTAATACAAATATTTAATTATAATTTTGATAAAACTAAAAATAAAATTTAAACTCGTTAAATCTATAAACGCAAATCAATATTGATAATTTAGTTACAAATTGATAAATGTTAATTTTTATTTATACTAATCTTTTAAATGTCTAAATAGTGCTAAATAAACTGTTAACTTATTAACTTAATATTTAATATTAATACATTATTTTATGTTGAAAAACATGTTTAATCATTTAATTAAATTATCAACCACAGTTTTTAGGGCATGAGTCAAGTTTCATAGAATTTTCTAATGATAAACACGATTATCATTATTGAAATTATTTTAATAATACATATCATTGTCATTGAATAATCTAAAACAAAAAAAAGTATATTATAATTATATTAATATTTAAACTTTTATGATTACTAATTGTTATTTTGTTTACAAACTATTTGATGACTCAGTATTAATGATTTGGTGGTTTAGTTAAAAATTATTTTATATTCAGATGAAATGTTATGTTTATCAGCGAAATAAAGCTATGAAACGGTGATAAATCTGAAATATTATCATGATTAAATTTTACAAATAAAAATTTAATAAAATTATTATTCTAAAATGTTAAATATTAATTTTTTAATTTATAAATTAAATATTATACTTTTTACAATTTCTTACTAACTGGATCAAATAAAAATCAATAAGATTAGCTGTTCAGAAATCTGAGCTAGTTAAAAACAATGCGAAAAATCACTTTAGCTGATTTAGCAGTTGCTGTAATGATTTTAGGCATTAAATGAGTGGTAAATATGTTGTGTATTGGGATCTATAAAAACAAATTCCGATTTACTGACAATTCTTGTGAATTAAGTGCTTAAGTGTGACGATAGAGCAAAAGCACAACAAATTCAATAATAACTAATTCAGTTAAACCGTATCAAAAATTAGGGCAAAATGTAAATAACAATAAATTAAATGTCAATTAAATAATTTGAATATTTTTCGTATAAATCAACGCAAAATCATAGCATTTACTAAATTTATTGAATCTTTATCTAAATTTAAAATAAAAAATTAATTTATTTTTCAAATATTCGTTTAAGTATTGATTTATTGATATAATAAAACAAGTTTTCAAAAGTTGATATAAAATTATCGCAAATTTTTTCAATTTTATTAAATTTTAACAAAACTATAGCATAAAAAAAGTTAAATTTTGTTAAGAAAAAGACATAATTTAGTTTCAATTGACAACTCGATTAAATGTAAATAAAATTGTTAACAAAAAAAATCACAAAAATTAAACTTTATTTGTATTTATTAAATCGGATTAAAAAAAGAAAAAATAATAAATTTTGCAAATAAAAAAAACGACACAAAAAAGAGAAAAAAAATTAACATGTTAAAAAATCTGTTCTCTCCAGAGGTCTGTTCACTTAACTTCCTAAAAAACTTTTTAGTGACTGATAACAAAAAGTGTGACAAAAAGCTTATTTAAGACCCACTCCTCTCAATCCAATCAGCAGATTGTCAGTGAGCGTCAGAAGCCAGAATCGATTCCCTCATCTGTTCCCCTCATCCTATTGCCACTCAATTTATGAATTTCAGTATAACTCTAACCGTAAGCGATATTTAGGAAAAGCGAAAAAAAGTTCTCAAAATTCTCGAACCACTGCCTCTACAGCGCGGTATACAAACTGGCTATTCATGTATAACATGTTTCGACTCATTATTTCATTCTCTTCCTATTCCAGTGCCAATTCCAATGCCTTTTCCTGTGCCACCACTTCCTAGAATCGCTCCCCAAGAATACCCCATCAATAAGTGAGCCAAACATTTATTTGTTGGCTTCCCATTCATTCCCGAACGCAACTCAACCCTTAATACTGTATTGCACTGTAAGAGCACTGTTAGGGCTCTCGCGCTCTCTCCACCCCTCACGACAACAAATAGCCATTAAAAGTCGTCCAAAATGTTTGTCGATTCGCCGTTTTATAGTAACTCGGATTCGCTCCGAATTAAAGGGATCTCTTCGTATAGAATGATGAAATCGTTTTGAAATTTTCGCCACTTTTCCAAATATAGATTTATTTTTCTGTTTAAAGTTTCTGCTCATTCACTGATTCACTGCTATTTTTCTTATTAATTATTGCGTTTATTACGAATTTGTTGTCTTTTTCTTTTATTAAGAATTAATTTTAGTTTTCGGTAAATTTATTTTTGTGTTTTAGGAGATTTCAATTTTGCAAGCTGGTAAATTAATTGGCAATTTATTTTTGTTTGTAAGTTTGTGTTTTGAAATTTGTGCAAGGCCATGTATTTTGTACTTTATCTGTATTGTATTGCATTAATAACAACTTGATAACTATCATATTAATGGTGTTAATAAGTACATAAACTGTAACAAAACATTCGATCTGTTATTTTTCCATGAATAAATCGCAATTAAGAAAAACAAAATTCAATAAACAAATTAATCGCTAACAAGTTCATATTTCACAAAAGTAAAACAAACACAAAAACCAATTCAAAGAAAAAAATTACTCAGACAACTCAACTGTAAATTTCAACGTAAAAATTTACAATTTAGCCTAAAGTTAGAGTAAAAGTATGAGTAAACCTAACATGTGCAAGCTTAGAAAAAAAGTACAATAGAGAGAAAGGTGTAGAGAATGGGTAAGTTGGCTATTGGTCCGATAAAAAGTAGAGTACATACGACCAAATCGTTTTGAGACTCAGCCCACAAAACGGTAATCTTTAATAACATTTGCTATGAGTTGGCTATAAAGGCAGCGATGGGTTTAAGAACTTATAGATAGAGTAGTTCTCCAAACATCACACAAATACCAATATATTATTATGTTTTTATCAGATGTCATATCTCATCACTTCATACTATTTCCCCCTTTTTTCTCAGAAAAAATCATCATCAGTACGGAGAGGGAGTCGGGAGAGGCATGTGTTTTGGCCAATACAGAGCACCCGAATGGAAGGCTGTGCGCGCGGAAGAGGGCATTGAGTAGAGAATAATTTACAGAATTTTTATATTACATACAATATAGAGTAAGAATATTACTAAAGTATTGCCGATAGTGTGTGTAATACAGAATAAATTGTGTTATGCGTTCACTATTGCAATGATCCGCTGCTCGAAAAAAAATCTATACATTTCCCATCACTACCCCCTCTCGCCTCCACCCCTGGCCCCTCTCCCAGAACCAAAAAAACTAAAGTAAAATGCATTTACAACAATCCAAAGCAATATATACATGTTATGTATGTTATGGTTAAGTTGAATCTCATCTAATATATTAAAATTACTCAAACATTCGGTTTATAGTTTTCGCACAAATTTTTTGTTTCACATATTAACTGACGAGAAACTAGTCATTTTGATGTAAGTTATTGCCCAGCTCATTTCTTTTTTTGCACATTACTATCCGGAGAACAACTATTTTTTTCTGATATAATTTTCTCCCGTTTTTTTTTCTCTCGCACTGTGTTTAGTATCCAATAAAATGTATTCAAAATATTATTTATTTTATTAGAAAAAAAGACATTTTATTTATGCCTATGGAGTGCAGAGTTGAGTCGAAAACTAGTGTTTAGTAGATATCGTAAAATAGAGAAATTCTGACAATTTTTGTGCGACCATTGAATGCGTAAATAATGATTAGAAGAAAAAGAGACAAAAATTATGACTATTTTGATAGTTATGCGCAAAAAATACGGATCCGGTTTAAGGAAGTACATGCAAGCACATTTCAATTATTTCGAAAATGTTAAGTTTTTATGTTTTCTACTTAATTCAAACTTTATTTCAACAGTGAGTTTCACTTTTCATTTGAGTCACTTTAGACTTTCGACTACTTTATTGCCGAAACGTATCGACTCTTTGAGCTAAACCTAAGATTATTTAACTCAAGGTTTTCTGGTTTTCGGTTTTAAGGACACAATCGTAAATATCGAGTATTGAGAAAACACACACTTTTTTCCGACTCTTTAATGATTTGAGCTCTTCTGGTAGTTATAGTTCGGTTCGAATTTAGCTTCAAATATAAATTCCTGGTTTTTCATGAGTAGTAATTTATTTGGCTATTTGTTTGCAATTTTTATTAGTTTTTTCTTCTTAAATATGCTTTTTCTTTTCAAACAACTTGTTTGCAAAAACTTTATTTTATGTCTAATTTTTGTTAAGATTAAAAATCTTGTTTTAAGTAATAATAGAATAGTTTTTAAGTTAAAAGTAGCTAGCAAAATTACTTTTTAAAACATTCTAATTTGAATTCTTGTATTGCGTTTTGTATTGTAATAAAATGTTTTTCTATACAAACAGTTAACAAATGAACAAAAATAAAACTTTAATTTCGGTATAATTTGTGTTTTTAGTTTTTGTTGTAAACTTTTATTTCTTTGAATAACTAATGGAATTATTTTAAATAATATAATACTTTTTTCAAGTTTAATGTCGTCTTTAAGAGAAGAATCATAAAAATTATAATTACATACGATTTGTATGAAAAGACTATTAATTTTAATGATCTAATTATGTGCAATAAAAATGATAGTTAAGCCGATATCGTATATAATATTTATTAAAAATAAAAAGTTTAATATTATTTATATAAAAAATATAATTTATGACATTTTAACGTAAAGTACTCATATATTAAAAGTAAAATTTTAGAGTTAATAAACATTTAAATTAATATAAAATTTTAGTTTATAATACATTTGACAAAATATTTTAATTACCTTAAAACAACTTAAATATAGATATTACACATTTAATTATATTTGTATTGCAAAATTTAGCTTGCAAAACCACTTTTAATTTTACAGCAAATGAGAAAAGTTTTGTATTTACTTTAGTTTTAGTAAACGTTTATTTTTAGAACTTTTGAAAGTTATTAAACAAAAAAAAACTTTTATCCAAACATAAAAAATAATTTATATAATCCTTATTAATAATCGCTTTAAAACAAAACTTATTTTTAAACACATTTCAAAAAACAGATTAAAATCTGATTTAAAGAAAACAAAATAAAATTAAAACATAAATTATTTTATTTTTAGATTTTATTGCAAAAAAATATATTTATTTAAAAAATAATTTATATTCAAAAAAATATTCATAACTTTATGGGTTATTTCCAAACAGGGAAGCAGTTCTAAACGCTTACAAAAACTCCCTATCCTTTCGATCCAATTCCTGGAAATCGTGTTTTCAGCTGTCATTAGAAAAATGTACAGAAAAGCAGAAAAAAATTTCACTCTTTTCTCATTTTTTCCAAACACTTCAATCTTAAGCTTTCGAATTGATAAGTGACCCCAAAAGCCGAGATCAGAAAAATGCAGCTATTCTTAGAAAAGCAGTACTACTCTTCATCAGCAAATAATTGCCATTTATTATACGCCTCACCAATAACTCACATAAAAAACACAAATCTAACAACTGGTTAGTTGTTATTAACATATTAAAAGTTGTGGCAAATTTGAGCATGGCACCGCTAAATGCGTTAACAATAATTAGAAATATATAATAATCTAAATTATGATTTTTGGCTTAAACCGAATCTCCGGCTCTCTATCTATACGTCGGGTCAACCCTTTCCTACAGTTAATAATGTTTTTGTATGTTTTCACTTGAATTTGACGAACAATGAGTCGTTTTATGTCTAAATGTAAAGCAAATGTAGGAAATCCGAAGGACAGGGCTTTTGGTTCGGTGCAGAGCACTAGAACATGAATACAATCTCGGCGTTTGAAATGTGAGAAATATTTTCGGCACTGATTTGTGCGACTCTTCTCTTGATATGTGAATAGAATTAAAAAGAATTTTTACTCTTTATTCAATTTCACAATTATTTTCTTTGCTATTCTATCTAAAAGTTGGGAAATATTTGCGGAATTTATTGCTATTAAGCAACAGAACAACACAACTCTGAGCTATTGATCCATTTGTTCATCACTTTAACCGATAGGATCTTCTCCTTATCTGATCAGTGATCGCCGGAATTAAGAATTTACAAAACGAGAACACATTTTCTTACGACTCATATGATCAGAATAATTGGTTTAGTTATCCAATTCTCAAAAGCCTATTGCTATGTATTTCCTAACAAACCAGAAATCAGTAGTGCTTTAAATTTGTATTCAATTTACAACTTATATAAATTCAAAGCTTATTAAGAAAGTAAAACAAAATAAACCATAAAATCATATTAATCATTTGCTTCTCACAGTTACACAATATTCAATTTGAGGATTTATTCATTCGATTTGTGTTTATGTAGGAAATCCTGCATTAGTCGAGAATTGGATTTTTTAAGGAAAATATATTTGAAGGCCAAACAGTGAAACACTTTATTTTGTAGTACAAATTGCATGTTATTTATAGAGAATGTCCACTAAATTCTGTACTCAATGTACCGAATCATAAGGTAATTCACGAATACTCTATAACATAGTGTGGAAGACATGTGCTCTACACGAGTGAAATGTTGGAAAAATCAGCATTTCTTCTGTTATTAGAGCCGTACTATTGCTATATTATTGCTATACTTATACTCTCAGCCACTAAACGACTCGAGCCTCACATAATAGCCTATGAATTGATCATTTGTTTTGATAGTTTTATTGACAATAAATTATTTTTCTCTTGAATTTCGATTTTTCCAAATGTTTTGGGCAGAAAATATTTGACCAAAAGTTTGAGCTCTAATTCATAGGAAACGAAGTTTTTCGGTTAATATTTATGGCGAAAGACATTCTTTAAATATTTATTTGACTTTTTCAGGCCCATAACGAGCGGTCGAATGCACGTGAGATGCGATTAGTCGTAGCGCTAATAAAAATTTGTGCTTAAATTTCGAGGGAATTAAAAAATATTGGCTAAACATTAAATGTAATTAATTGTTATGGCTTTACTTTCCAGCTTCCTCCAATTGCCATTCTCAATAAAACACCAAATTTTAAAACGCCAAAAATTCTAATTAATTTAATTAGAAATAATATATTATATTACTTACGCATAAAGATGTTCAAAAATTTTGTCGAAAAATTTTAAGCTATTTATTCACTAAACAATATTCCAAAAGAATATTTCAACAAAATTATTGTAATAAAAATTTTCTATTTATGCGGAAAAGTGCTATAAATTTATTCTAATTTTTTAACGATGTTTGAGATTTTTCTTTAGAAAACTAATATATTTATATAGTTTTGAGTTCATTGCTATTAAAATGTTTGTGTGATTAGAATTTTTAGAAATAATTTGTTTTAATTAATTCCAATTTACACTTCTATCTAATTCAAGTGCTAGAGATGTGCAAGGTCAGAATATGTGATTAAATTTAAAAAAAAACAATTTTTAAAATTTTTGCATTAGTTTTTAAAAAATATCAAAACTATTATTTTTATTGTCAACTTAATTTAATTCATTTGATTAAATTTAAAATAAATTTAGCAATTAAACTAAATTTGAGCATGGTTATAGTTGTTACCAAAGCAACAGCTCGAAAAAAGTCTAGTTTGAAAATTAATCATTTTAAACAGACATTTAAATTTGCTGCTTGCACATCTCTATTCTAATTTACTTCTAATTAAACAAATATCTTGTTATTGAACATCAAGTTATAGCAACAGAATTCTATAGAAAAGTTTTCATTCAAAACTGTTTATGTAATTAAAGTTTGGATTCGAGTATAAAATTAAGTAAAATTTACGTAACATAAAAAATTAAAAGCAAAATGAGTCACATATTAAACAAAAGTGTACTCAAAAATATTTTCAAATAAGACTTTTCTAATAGAAAAGTATTGTAAGTGTAGTTATAATTAATGTTAAACACATATTTGCCATTTGAAAAGCCATTTAAGGCATTATTTCGAGACTTTATTCATCCTTTACTCGAATTTATAGCTCAAAGTTCTGTTCAATTCGTATCAACTTTTCTCCCCTTTTGGAGAGCGAGTGAAGTGTTATATATATTACATATGGAATAAAATTGAGGTATTATTTCAGAGACACGTTCTGTCATATTGGGGAATATAGTATAGATTAACCCATTCTCTCTCTCCTTCTCTCTTTCCTTTTTTCTCTCTCTTTTCCTTTCCTTCTCTCTCTTTCCCTTCCCTTCTCTCTCTCTCCTCTCTCTCTCCTGCTCTCTCTCTTACTCTCTCTTTCTCTCTCCTCTCTCTCTCCTGCTCTCTCCTGCTCTCTCTCTCTCTCCTTAGTTAACAATTCAATATATGATTGAATAGCTGTTGAAACAACTATCTGTAAAAATATTACATTTTTATTTACTCTAAAACTAATAATAAGCAAAAATAAAGTTCAAAATTATTTTATCATTATTAACTAACGAGTAAGTTATTTTTGTGTTAAATTTAATTAGCTTTATTTTTTTAATACATTATTATCTGTAAGACTTGTTTGTATTTATAATTTTGTTTTGTATGGCTTTATCTTATTTTCTAAAACCATTGCTATTTTGAACAGCAATTTAGCCACAAATTCAATGCATTTTTAGACTCAAATACATTAAAAACATTATTACGAAATGAATTGATAACTTGAAACCACTCTTCACTGCAAAACGCAATTATATGGCAATGAAAGCCTAACTCAATGTCATTCACATTATTATTATTATGAAAACCTCTAAATCCGAGTAAATGATTGCTAATAATAAGTATTAATATTTGATATACAGTAAAAGAAGACTAAAATAAACTATAGAAACAAATATTATGAATAAGATATTAAATTATATTTTTCAAAATTTTTTTTCAACAACAGCTTTTGTTTGCATTAATAATAATATAATAATAATACTATTTATTTGCTGTCATATCAAATCTTATCATTCAATTCTATCTATTTATAAAATTGTTTCGTAAACTTTTTTATTAAACTTTAATAATGTTATGAAAATGTTTTTCAATTTAATGAAATAACTAAATTAGATAAGTATTAGATTAAATTAATTATTATTTTTAAAAATATGTTTTTCAGAAAGCTGAAATAAAACTGTTGTAGCTTGCAGATTAAATTATAGTGTTTGAAGCAAATATGCATGCAAGATATTTGTTATTGTATCTGTTCCAGAGTTAAGTGTTTAACCCATTTATTAACAATTAAAAAGCAGATGATATTTGACTTGTAGTAAATAGAAAATTGATAGCAACATGGTTTAATGACTAAATGGTTAATTTGTATAAAGTTTAATTTCAATAACCTATTTTTAAATTAGCTTTTCCAGTGTAAATAATAACCAGAAACAATTTAGAAAAAGACATTTTCGAATAATTAAACAATTTATTGTCTAAATTCAATCCAAATCTAGATTTTAGGTCAAAGAACAGATAAAATATTTTTTTTTAAAGGAAAAGAATTATTGAAAAACATTCGGAAACTCGAAATAATAATTTATGTAAATTTGGTACTGATTCCGAGAAATGGCATTTTTATGCAAGAGTTTCGCTGCAAATCTCTTCACTCGAAATAAAAGTATTTCAACGCTTTTGGTGGAAATAACAGATTCGACGCTTTAATCTTATGTCCACTGTTTTGCATACAGAATGAGTATTAAAGCAGTTCTCGAATTGATAGCAAAGAGTGGATATGAAGTTTCTACAGTACTCCATATCACATATGTGTTTAGGAATGAGCAAGTTAAATTTTCGAAAAGGGCGGGCGTTACAAAAAAATTTAAATATAGAAAAGAGGGGTAGAAACTATTATATTTAAGTAAAAACCAATTTTTACTAAAACTTATTATTTTTACTGAGATATATGTTTGTATTGTATTTATAATCTAATATCTATTGCTTAACTTTAGTAGAGATACTCTTCTCTGTGCCCTTCTCTCTGGCCATCTCTAATATGTGTATATATTCTGATTGTAAGTGCCGTATATACTGTACCAGTGGTTGATATATCAATAGAAAGAGTATTTCGATCTAATAGTTTATATGTTTCCGAAGCCCTCACTAGAGATTTAGCCCAAACTTTTTGAACCAATAAATTAACGCATTTTTGCGAATCGGTATAAAAGTTTGAAATTGGAGAGAAACGGCTTGAGTTCTAAACTGTGTTTAAGGATAAAAAATGCAAAACAAATATATTGTGCGCTTTGGGATAAATTTGAATATAAAGAATTTAAAGTTATCTTATTCTCCAACTGTTATAATGTATTGCAGTCTATGTGTGTTTGGGATGATATGCATTGTTTTGTGGCATAAATGTTGTGTTGTTTGAAAAATATGTGAACAATATGACAGTAGGGATGAGTGGAGAGGGAGAGTGAGGTAGAGAGAAAAGAATGAGTAAGTAACAGAAGAGAGAGAGAGAGCAGGAGAGGGAGGGAGAGAGAGCAGGAGAGAGAGAGAGCAGGAGAGAGAGAGAGCAGGAGAGAGAGAGCAGGAGAGAGAGAGAGAGAGAG
>JAQFXP010000395.1:0-31536 GCA_034693685.1 Belba bartosi | reverse complement strand
TGGGAACCGTTGACTGAGTAGAGAGAACTGGGTTTGAGTCATGTGTTCCAGAATTGGTGCGAAACAGACCAATACTGGTCGAAGAGTTTCCAAATTCATTATTTTGTCTATCATTCGAACGACCGCTTATTGTTCGAAGATATCTGCGAACCCCTCGGGGGCCGACCGTCGCGTACATCGAAAAAGGAGTCTTTTTATCCATCTCTTCGTTCATGTCTTCCGGATTATCTGATTGAAGCCACTGTTCAACTCGTTTTCGCGGAGAATCAAAACTTTCGATTCGTTTTAAATTAGAAACAGAATTCTTATCCGAAAGTTCTTTATCTCGAAATGTCTTAGTGTTGTTAAATAACAAACTTCTGGAAGCGCTACCACAGCTGTTGTCAGCCTCGAAAGGATCTGTACTTCGATTTGTTGTCGTAGTTCTGACACTAGTTTGAGGGCCGAATACAACTTTGAAAGAAGTTGGATGAATACGGGAGGAAAGGGTTGATCGATCTCTGCTGACCGAACGGTGCATATCACGAAGTGAATGATTTGAATCCTCTAATCCACCGAAATCTTTATCAAAATCCTTAAAATGTTTGGCAAATATTGATTTGTCAAATACTGAAGCCTTAGGTCTGGCAGAGAAGTTAGAGTCCAAGTCGTCGTTTTCGCTCTCCTGATCCGATTGCGTCGAAAAGTTCTTTCGTAAACCAAACCAATCGCTGGCATTGCGTTCACAGCTCTCAGCTCTGGTGCGTCTTCTGGTCTTACTATTGCCAATCACGCCCTGAAGTAGTGATTTCATGTTTGGAAATATCGATTCTCCGCACCAGTGGTTGTCGAAGATGTCGTCAAATATGTCGAGAGATCCCGAAGAACTATGACTATCGGATCGCTGCAAACTGTTCTCAATCGATGGACTAGTTTTGACGTTTGATTGGTCTTCAATCGATGGAAAGTGAGTCACTTTACTCTTCTTCTCAACTCTAGTATAAGAGCCGTCGGCGCCCTCTGAAGAGTATATTTTGCCGGTTTCGGTGATACATGCGCCGTCCTTAGTGAAAGTTACCTTTTTATAGCTCCGGGCTATAGGCGTTGCCTTCGTTTGCTCCGGTAGTGGAGAATCAACTTTTTCGTTGTTTTCGACTTCCGATAAATTCCTAACGACTCCGGAAGAGATGACTTTTTCAATCGCAGAGTTTTTGGACTTAGAATCAGTTGAACACAAATTATCTTTAATTGTGTTATTGTTTGAAAGATTAATATCAATTTCCGCTTTATTCGACTCTTTCTCCGGCTCTTCCTTTACATACATTCGTGGCTTTCGGAAGAATGACGGCTCAGACAGAATAGAAACGTCAGAGTTCTCAATAGAGACCAGGGGTGTAGTAACGGGCGAAACACCTGTTGAATCGATAGAAGTCTGTCTCTTCTCAATAAGTTTTGCTTTTGCTATCGTTTTCTTTAAGATATCTTTAGCCATATTCTTGTCCATTACCGGCGATTCCATCAAATTGTCTTTTGATGGCGATATGCGTTGAGGTGCCTCTTCTCGAGTAAGACTTTCTTTTTTATTAATTACTTTAATTTCTTCAACATTTTCTTCAATTTTTTCATTTTTCTGAATCGAATCATTCAATTCTTGTACTTTTTTCGGCGATTCCAACATTTCATTTGCGCTCAAACTTCTTGTATTGAGTTTGGGAGCCCTTTGTCTAACTTTTTTCTCTTTTAATACTTCCGATTCAACGTTTGTCTTTGAATCTCTTCTTTTATTGAAAGGAGAGAGAGAATTAAGTAAACTATTGGCCGGAACAGAACAGCGCCGTTCGAACTCTCTCTTTGCGTCCGACACTCGGAAGCCGACCGGAATGAACGGCACTTTCCGATCGACTTTTGTCTCATTTGTCAAACTATTTGCTCTATTTTCTGATAATTTTGACTGACTTTCAGAAATATCAATACTTCTATTCCACAAATTAGGAATAGACAGTTTTCCGGGCCTTTTCATACTTCCACTTCTTTCGATTTTACTTTTTTTCTTGTCTTCAGTTTTCGACTTCTCTTTATTGTTATTTGTTTTTTCAATTTCTTCTAATTTTTCACTTTTTTCTTCGGGTTTTAATTCAAATTTTTGTTCATTACTACTCATTTCAGATTGAATTTGATTCAACTTATTATTAACAGAAGTTTTGTCTTCAATTTGTTTTTGATTAATGTCTTCAATTGTTTGCAAAACTTCGGTTTCACTTTGTTTTGAATTCTGATCCGAATTTTTGTTCACAAATTCTTCGCTTATTTTTGCTGAAACTTTTGGTTTTTGTATTGCTTCGGAAGACATCTCTGGCTGTTCTGCCATTGAATTCAATTCATTTGTTGGCAATACTTTAGTATCAAATTGTTCTTTATTTTCACTAAAACCTAATTTATTCTCATTTTCTTCACAAATATTTGGATCATTTATTTGGTTAACACAAATCGGCGCTTCATTTGGTTTAATAGATTCATCGGCTGTTTGTTTGACACAAATCTCATTATTTTCAGTGTTTTCTTGTGGTTTATCTGCCAATAATTGAGAGTCATTTTGAGATTTCTTAACCTTCTTTTTCTTAGTTTTTTGAGCCAAAACTTTAGACAAATTTTGATCAAATGATGTATTCGCCGGTCGTTTCTTTGCATTACTATCTAATGAGTCGACTTCAACCGTCGAATCCTCTAAATTATCTGTATTTTCATCAGTCTTTTCATTTGACTCATTATTATCCACTTCTGAGCCATCGAATGGATTTGATTCGGACTTCTCCACCGATGGCGAGACTGGAGCCAAAGCCAAGAGTATTTCGAGTCTGACTGGAGTCAGATTAGCCATGTCTTCGGCCACCTTTAGCAACGAGTGCTCATATCCGGCATTAACCCACCAATCCGTACAAATGTCTATAATTGTGGCCCTTTTCTTCGGATTAGGTGTAAGCAATCTCTTGATGAGTGTAGACGCGTCTAATAATAGAAAGATTACGACTTTTGCTATAATTATCATCTTTTCACTAATAACTACATTACATAAACTCTGGCCAAACATTAGAATTTAGTTCTGAAATTAATTAGAATCGCAAAAACACTAATTAGTTACAGACATCTGAAATATAACTTAAGTTTCGAATAAATATAGTCAACGAAGAGAATTTAATAATTAAAAATATATATAAATTTGTTTTAATTCTTTACAACAAAACTAGACGAAAAAGTAGTTTTATTGTTTTAAGCTTATCTAAAATTTAAGTTATAAATAAATGACATGGCAAATTTAAAAATCAATATGTAAACTAAATAGAAGGCTTAAAAAATAAAATTTGAAAAATTATAATTAATCTTTGTTTTAAAATTATATTTAAATAAATAAACTAGGCCATTACAATAACAACATTAAAAAGAAATATGTGGAATTTATCTGCAATTAAAATTTTTTTTTTAATCATTCCAGAATTCATAGGAAGAGAAAGTTTATTTAATAATAAGAATCGAAACAAATTTATTTCTATTGCACCAGTATTTCAAAAGCATTAAATTTTATCATTCAAGTACGCAAAAACTTAGCAATAAAAAAACATTTTTAAACAAAATTTCTAAAAGTTTTTTCTGACTAAAATATTTACGTCTTTTACTATACTCATTAAGAGCATTAAAATTTTATCAAAACATTCAAAATTTGCATTGGAAAAATATCAATCTCGCCACTGTAAACAGGAAAAACCAGGCCAACTTTTGCATATTGTTTGACACTATATTATACCGAATCAATGTTTATTCGCTTTAATATTAATATTTTCTAATAAACTGTATATTAATGCAAACAAACATTTAGTTCAAAACTAACCCGATTTTTCTTTTGGCTCAAAATAATTAGATTCAGATATTTGTTTGACGAGGCGTTTGAAATTGGTTCCATCAAAAGGCATCGCTCCATAAACCAGAGTATAGAGCAAAACACCCAGGGACCAACAGTCGACCTGTAATCATAATCTCGTTTATAAGTTTCGAAAACTGTTCGGACATTGAGAACAAACCTCTGGTCCATAATATGGCAATCCTTTCACTATTTCCGGCGACGCATACAAAGGACTGCCGCAAAAGGTCTGCAGAAAATGTCTTTCATCGAAGACATTGGATAAACCAAAATCTGCAATCTTTACAACAGATATATTTGTATATTAGTCATAACTCACTTAAAATCAATACATTAATACCTTAGCATTTCCTTTTTCATCCAGCAAAATATTTTCCAGTTTCAAATCTCTGTGACATATCTTATTCTATGAATAGAAAATTTTCAGTTTATTTTCAAACATTTTTCTGACGTTCTCTTTATATTTCGTAAAATGATTTATATGTTTTGAAACCACAACTAATTCGAGGGTTTTTAAGATTGTTTATTTGTTTGAACCAATAATTATAATAATAAATATAAATATACTATATTTGCAAAATTAGTCTCAAAAATTGGGTAGTTCACTTTTTAGCAAAACAATCTTAAGATTACCATTATTAAATAAAAACTCATCAAATAAATTATTAATTATAAAATTATAAAAGATTATAACTAAACTTTAACAATAATTTATTGTAAGGTAATAATTTAAATTTATATAACTTATATTTATAATACTTTTTTAAAAAATCAAGTGCGTTTAGTTTAATAATCCAATTCAGTTTTGTTTAGAATAAAATGCTATTTTCTGTTTAATGTTAGAGTTAATAACTATAAACAGAAAATACTTTCAAAGATTTTTAAATAGCTTGCTAAAAGTGAGTTTTTAGTTAAAATTTTCATTCTATAAATAATTTTACACCAGGCCATTTTAAGTTTAAGAAGTTCTCCGTCTTATTATGAAAAAACGAGTATTAGTTTTTAAAAAATTAATACTATTTTTAAGACAATTTAAAGAATTAAAGACTAAATATGCCAATTCTAGTCGAAAATAGCGGGTTTCAGGGACTTTCTAACTATAATATTAATAGCTAAAAAATAAGAACAGACTCTCATAATTGATTAATTGATAAAAATAATTATAAATAACTGAAAAACAATTTGCGGACAAAAGAAATTAAATAAGTAATTTTTAGATTAAAATATAAAAACTTTACTGCTCAGTGTATAAATATATTAATAATTGACCAGAAAAGTTTTTGTACGGTATATAGAAATCTCTCCATATTTAAACATTAAAGGCAAAACGCCCCTTAACACCCCAAATTACAAACTATAGACTAATGCTTTTACATCATTTTTGGGTTAAATTTTAAATAAATTTATTGAAAATATTTGCTAAACATTTCAAATATAGGAACAAATGACGGAGAGAATTCAAACAATTTGTTTAAAATAAGGCGAAATTGTAGTATGATCAAATAAGCGTTTATAAAAAGTGATACCTTGTGGCAATAGTAAATGGCAGTGGCAATTTGCCTGAAGAGACGCCGGGCCTCCGTGTCGTTGAGCACCTTCCTGTCGCTCACGTAGTCGTATATCTCTCCTCCACTCGCGTATTGCATCACTAATACAATCTTATCTTTGTTTTCAAACACTGTTTCCAAATCAATATAAACGTCAAATTGTGTTCAGGATTTGTATCTTTGGTTTGCATCTGAAGGCATACATACCTTCGTATATATGGATAATGTGCGGGTGTTGTATAGAAGACATTATTTGGATTTCCCGTTTGATTCGAATCAAGTCCTGATCGCTCTCGACCTTTGATTTTTTGATTGTCTTTATGGCAACCTTTGGTTGTAAGCAAGTGTTTGATTTAAAGTATTTTTCAATTTTTTGAATCAACTAATTCATTATATCAATGCTTTTATAAAAAGAGTTTATTTTTTAAAATCGTAGTAAAAATTTTAAACCAAATTACAAAATGAATCAAAAGATTGATTCCTAAAATATTTTAATTTTTAAAGATTAAGAAAAGACTGTTAATGAAAAACCAAAGTTTGTCTCGAATTTGGTATCTTTTCTATTAAGTCAATACAAATGATTAAATTCAAAAATAGAATCTAAAGAAACGAATCTAAAGAAAAAGTTAATAATAGTAAAAAATGGTGATCTCAACACAAATAGATTCAAACCATTGAGCAATTTTGCAAATAATTTAATTGAGGGCAACTTCCTAAACAATTTGAATGTATCTTATAAAAAGGGCGTGGTTCTAATAAAACAACTAGATAGTTTAACATTTATTTTTAAAATTAATAATTTTGACCAATAAATTTAAGTGTTTTACTTTAAAAACTTGCTTGAGTTATTTTTTATGTTGCTTGATATAATTTTTTTTATAATATCAAAATAAATTATAATTTTAATTGACAAGTGCAACAGTCGAAATATACAAAATGAAATGCAAACTTATACTATTTACCCTATATTAATTTATTTTTAAACATATCGAATAAATTCCTTACATAATAAAATGTTTGTAGCTCAACTTTTAATTGTTTGTTCTTGATTACAGCAAAATTAACTTTTAAGTTAAAAAAAAGTTTGATAATTAAACAGTTAAATTTTTAATTTGTTAAAAATAATTTTTAAAAATAAAAAAAAATTGAGACTATGACCTAATAGAAAAGCAATTTAAAATAAAATATTTACTAAATTAAAAATACACAATCATCTTTTAAGCATTCAATCCATTTTAGCTGGATACTAAACCGCGTCCTCAAAAAAGCGATTTTAAAATTTAAAAAACTTTCAGCATAAAGTTTTGTAATTCAAAATATTGTCAATTTTTGCATTATTTAAATTAATATTTTTATTATATATTTTGATAATAATAGTTCTAAAAACAAATTAAATACTTTTAAAATTTCAAACATTTTTTAATTAAAAATGTCAATTTAATAATATTTTTCAAATTTTTTAAAATTCTTATTATGGTGATAATTTTTGAATAAAGCAAATTAAATGAAAAAGTAAACTGACCTCTTGTCCGGTCTCTTTATTGATGGCTAATTGCACTTTGCCATAAGTGCCCTGGCCCAACTTTTTAATCACTTCAAACCGTTGCTTCAGTCGGTGCTTTTTCTCTCCTTTTCCAACAATTTTCATGTTATTGCTATCATTTGGTTTGAATTTTGGTCGAACCGAACGATTCGCTTTAGTCGAGTCACTTACAACCATTTTATAACTTATATATATTTGTATTTTTGAATAATTTATATTAAAAAAAACTTTGGTTTCTAATACTTGATTCGTAAACTTAACACAATTTTAACAAATTTTGACTTTAAGAAACAGATTTTAAGTTTAATAACAATTTTTAAGATAAAAATATAACATATCTTAAGAACGAAATAAATAAACAGCAAATAAAGTGAATTTCGGAAAACTTAGTTAACAGTTGAAGGCAATGGCGTAATCATAATCATGCAAACAATGTAAGACAATATTAACTTCAATATCAATATACATTTTCGAGTTGAGATGTGAATGAGACTAAACTAGTGTTAAGACTTGAATGCGATCACAAATTTGGCACTGAATGGGCCTGAATAGGACTGGCACTGGCAGGCAATCAGGCAGTCCTACGCCTCTGTACAGAATCGCCTACGCGTTTGGGTTAAGTCATTAAACTAAACTCAATATTCAATTCAATCTCTAATTTCGATTTAATTTAATACTGCTTTGGGTTGTAATTATTAGAGAAAAACATGTTATTAGAAATGAAAGATTTGACGCTTTTGACACTTTTATCTCACTTTTAGATAACTGGAGATCACAGACAGTTAGTAATAAATATTCACTACTATTTGTAAATTACCTAAATTTGTATTCAAGGATTTTATTCAGTAATTAATTGAATTATTCAAGTCCTGAATATAGTTTATTATATAATTGTTAATTAATGCAAAAAATGAATTTAAATAACAAATAGAAATAATAAACAAACAAAAAAGTTTAAAACAATAAAGATTTAAAAGTTTGAAATTAAGTTTAGTATTAATAGTAGAGGAAATGGGCGACAATACGATGAAACAAAATGCATTCCATAATAATAATTGGAATCGTCAGCACATAGTGAGCTGAATCCCTGTGCTCTCTGAGCAACACTTTCCAACTAAATTAAGCTATAATTAGAAAATGATGTAAAGGTTGTGATGCATCACATCTTATACTTGGATTGGATCGAAGCCATCAACTAATGGCTGTAACAAACCAACGATCAATGAGATGCTTGTCTTATGAAAACTTCTGCTAAATTCTCGTCAAATGTTTGTTTTAATATTCAATTCAACCATAACTTTAAATTTTACGATTACAGAATTTAGCGAACATTTAATTTAATTTCAGAAATTTTGCAATATTTGTAGCCAAAGAGGAATTAAAACTAAATTAAAATAATTTATGAAAAACCGAAATATAAAAAATATTATCTATCAGGTAGTTATGAGGAGAACTGTTGTGACATAACATTATGTTATCAACATGCAATATGTACATTGTAAAATACAGTATAATATAAATATAAAAGGCAATAACACCCGCATTGCACAATCACTTCATAGACTTCACAATCATTTTTAACGCAATCTCTCGATTTAGTCTATAGTTATTAATATCTTCACAATAATAAATAAATTGAGTTTTTATTTCAATTGTTTCAATATATTTGAGAACAAATAGTGTGGAATTGTTTACATATTTAGACAATTAAAATAAAAATGACTTTTCAATAATATATTATTTATCAGTAAAGAATAATTTTGATTTTTACGAAACAAAAAAAAATCAAATACAGAGTAGTCTCGACTATAGAAAAATTAACTTTTACAAAACATTTTTAAAAGAACAGTCATGCCCAAATATTCTGAATCAAATTTGTTAAATATTTGAAATGTATTGTAAATTAATTATTAAGTTAATACAATTTTTTTTTGCAAATTATTAATAATATCACCAGAAAAATTAATCAATACAAAATTTAAAAATAATTTATTAAATATTTTTGTTTTAAATAATTAATTATATAAATAATACGAAACTAATTAATAACAATATTATTTGATTCCAATCACCTTGAACAGCATTAAACAAGAGCATATACTTTAATTTAACTTTAATAAAATTATGTTCTTTTTAACTAATAGTTACAAAATAACATTAATACCGGTTTGAAAACGTCTTAAATTAATTTATATTACCGAATGTCTATTCAAATTTCATCACAAATGCTTATTTCCAATTAAATATAAATAATTAAATTAAATTATTAAACTAGTTGTGATATTTGTCAATTTAAAATATGTTTGTAAACAAAATATAAATTATTGATAAGTGGAAATTGTGTTTAAATAAATTAATAAAATTTATTTAACATGTAAGTTTTTAACTAAAATTTATTTATAAGACTTTGTAGAATAAATCTCATTAATTACGTAATAATTATTTATATCACAAATTAAATGATTCTAAACAAAAAATTTATAGAAATTTAATCAAAATGTCTAATTAGTTGATAATATAACTATTATCAATTGATATATAACTATTGACTATCTGACCAGTTCTGACGTGAAATTGCCGCTACAATAGCTGTGACTCAAAACAAAATATATTTATCTAAAAGTTTAGATTTAAAATAAAAGTTTAAAAATTAAATATAATGTTTAAATAGATTATAATTCGTCTTTCAATTTGTTCTGCAATTCAATTAGATTTGATTCAATTGTTTTAATCATTTCAATTGATTTATCAATAAATTGTTTTAAATAAATTGGGTTTTTGGACATTAGAGTCGAATCTATAGATAAATAATCAAAAAAATTAATATTGGACTTAATTTTTGAAATTCGCACTAATATTGTGATATTGAATATAAGACACAATAAAAGTGCAAAAAATATTAATTTCATAAGCAATGAATCGCTGACTGAAATAATATTACCAAAAATAGTATAAAATTTGTTAATCAAATAGGGATTCGATTCGGACACATGACTCGCATTCGATCGAATAGAACGAATCGCATCACTGCTCGGCATAACCGATGAATCAGTGCTCATATACTCAATATTTTTTACATTGGCTTTGAGGTCATTAATGGCGCTAACAATCCCTAAACTGCAGTCCATTTGGACCCAAAGGGACAGTTGTTTCGAGAGATCATTACAGAAATCAGTGATTCCTTGAATCGCACTCTTTTCGATCATAGGCTTCATGAGAGCCAAACCCCAAACGCTTTTCTTGTATATGACTCGCGCGTGAACTCTAACCCGAGTGATGAGCTCTGAGTCCTGGGTCAGACACCATAAGGAATGGGTAGAGAATGTGTCACAATATGGAACGCCTTCGTTGCCGACTTCTGATTTGATGGTATAGTGCTTTCCGGCTGTGCTTTCCTCCAGAAGCAGTTGGTTTTCGATAGTTCGCGCGGACTTAACCAATGCGTGGTTTAGTGCCACTGTATAAGTCAATTGTCTGGCTCTGCCTTTGGGACAGTCGTCCCATTGAGTGACGCACAGGTCGAAAGTGCGGCGCGATTTGTGCAGATTGTGAATAAACTTATTGTCAGTGAATATCAGTTCGAACACCCGGTCGACTGCCATTGGAAACGTCGCGTTTAGTATTAGCTTTCCCTCATGTGATTCGCACCGGCAGTCAGAAGACACTGATTGCGATTCTATGCAGTCTTCGTAAACGTCTAGTCCCACATCCAGTTCCCGATCATTCGAATTACAAGAATCACAGTTTTCTTGAGCCAACACTTGAGGCTGAGCTGCCAGAGTGTGCACCAGATTATCGCTATAGTACTCCTCGTCGTCGTCCGAAGTGAGGCCCAAATCTTCGCCATAACTGTAGTGAACCTGAAATTCAATTATTAATTAATTAATTAATTAATCATTAATTAAGACAAACCAAAGCCATACCCATTGCCAAAGTTGAGCCGAACTCATGGGTTGGTCTAAGAGAGCGTTTTGCCAAATGCGGAATAACATGACATAAGTCTTATCTCTGGCGGCGAACGACGTAAACACATATCTGTCGCCCGAAGTGGTCACCACTTGAATGGCGTTGGGTATGACTCGGGCGGTGTTGGCCTTTGTTAGGGATGTTATGTCTCGACATTTAATAACCTGTTAATGCAATTAATCACCGATTAGTCAATTATCGCTTAACCGCTATTAAGTTATATAGCCTTCTGTTGTAGACTCACAAGACTTGTCTCCCATTTAAAGATATTGGCGTAAAATGAGATGTAATTCAAAGACAAGTAAAGCCTTCCGTGAACTAAGATCTCCTTCTGAAGAGCACACGAGTAGTCGACAACCAATCGTTCGTTGTTTGGAACCAATTCAGAAAACAGTCGTTTGAACTCTTCGTGTCGTGTCTTATACGTCGGATTCAATATATTAAGCCATGAATTGTTTGATCGCTTCTTCTTCGTCAGACTCTTCCTCACATCACTTCCACTGCCACTCAATTCGGTTCCAATGGTTGTGCTGTCCATCGGTTCGATTGACTCAACCGATTGATGGCATCCATTGATTGTATTTAAATCCAAGTCATTGCCAAAACTGGTCTCTTCGGAGCTATTGTTTAGCGAATCGTTAGAGTTGTGACTCTTTTCGGAGTTATTGTTATTATTAGTGATATTTGTATTAATCGGTCGACGAATCAACTGTTGTTGCGATGCTATCATTGATTGCATTTCAGTATTGATTAGCAATTAGTTGATTCGAATATGTAATTAAATTAATTAAAATAAATGCCAAATATGTTTGAAAACATTGATTGCAAATTGCAATTGAATTGGCATTTGAGTATAGATTGAGTTACAGTTACGTTACGTTAAGTCTATTAGAGTCTAATAATTAGACTTACAGTATAACAACAACTGTAAGCAAAACAACAACTTTCTGTATATCACTACATATTATATCATATGTTATCTTAAATAATAATACAGTATAAACTCAAATTTAGCATATTGGATTATAGCAAAACTTTAAATACAAAAAGGTTATTGCTTTATTTACGTTTACGTTATATATATAAATACTGTAAGTCAATATTTGCTAATTTTGTGATTGAATAGCAATACATAAGCATTTGCCGTGACCTCTGACATACAAGTACTTGGCATGCAAGTATCATACTTACTGGTTAGTATAAAATATTTTTGAACAAATTGTGACCTTCAGTCAATGCAATTCTACCTGGGTATAAATGCACCCTTATTTGAAACTTAGATATAAATGCAAAAAAATATTAAATATAATTTTCTTATGAAAGTAACATATTTTGAATATAAATTTTAAATTATGTTTGAAATATTGCTTTAGTTAATTAATAATTATATAACTGTATAAATGTCATAATTATGCTTTTGAGAGTCCATATATTACCTAAAATATACAAGAATATATTATATCCTACTATTTAAAGTTTAAATTAATCAATTTTATTGGCAATTAAATGTGAGTTTTAATTTATTAAAATGAAAAATGAATAATTTGGAATAAAATTAATTCTAAAATTTAATGCAAATGTATCTAGGTATAATCGCATCTTGACCAAAAACTTAGATGTAATATATTGTACTAGTATGTCAGAAGTTGCGGTAATAATGATTAGATTAATAATTACATTAAATTCTACAAGGCAAAAAATTAATAATTTAATATACAAGACTATATAAAATTATTATTTTTTGTTTTCAATTATATTAATATCAAAATTCGATTTTAGCAATAATTTTTTCAAAGCATTAAGCAATTGCGCAAAATCCAGTTTATACTGTATTTAATATATTGTTATGAGTTTAAGTGAGTTGAATTAATTCTCTATACCTTTATCACTATTTGTTAATAACGTTAGAGCTCAGACTATTAGTTGTTACAGTATAACCACTCTAACAGTGCTAAGCATTTAGAGAATAAATTCAACTTTTATAACAAATAATACTCGTTGTATGAAACGTGTTATACCAACGGACGTAATCTTTGGATAATTCTAATTTATAATACTTTTCTCAAATATTAAATATAAAAATCTCCAAATATTACGTCTATTTGATTATTGATAGTTTGTATTAACAGTGTATTTATCCGCCCTCTATAGTAAGTCTCTCTTCTTACTAATCTAGTAATATATTTTGTTTTGATTAAAAAGCAATAATTAGTATATATTTGAGTAAATAATCGACTGAATTGGTCGACGGAATGACGGCTCTACTGATGGCAAAGTGTTTGGGAACGGAGATGAAGCAGACGGTGAAAGTACTGGTGCCTCAGCTCAAGTTCGACTCGTTCTTCAATATGTACTTCAGGGAAACGGAACAGTTGTTGGTTCACGACCTCAACCAGGAGTGCAAAGCCGGCGATTGGCTTCTCATTCGACAACTCGACCAACGGCTTAGTCTGAGGGTTAACCATAAGGTCGAGCGAATCATCTACAGCGCCGGCCATGTCGTCGATCCGCTCACTGGTCGACAGTCCTTGGGTTACGAATACGCGTCGGAAGCGGATCGACATTCGGCTCTCTTTCAACTCAAACCACCGCTTCAGAGGAGACACAAAACTGATGGTTAATCAGAAATAAGTGTTTTTTACTTATTTTACTATTAGTTTCATATCAAGTGTTCATTAATACAAAAAATATCAAATATATGTTTGACTCAAATTGTCTTTAATTTTATTTTAGTTTAAAAATTAATTAATTTCTTTAAAATTGTATAAAAGTATAAATAATTAGAAAAAATTGAAAACTTATTACAAATATAAATAAATTACAATTTAGTAGTTATAGTGTTTTGGTTTTGAGTATTAAGTTTTGGACAACAGATGGTTTGCTTCGAATCACTGAAGTCTTGGACAACACAATTGTTTTGTTCTTTTTGGACAATGGGTTGAGTTTGTGGTCTCTTATACAGAAACCACGAAAAGAAGAAAAAGACAAATGAAAGCACTTTTAGAAAGAATACGATTCCTAATATATTTCTGGCCATCAGTTTGTTGTTGTATGTGAGACACGAACCGCTCGAGTCATCACACGATTTCTGCCATAAAATACAACTGAAGTCAATCAAAGAGCCGAATATGAGTGGCGCCGGTATTGTCCCCAACAGCCGAACTCCCATCCATTGGATACCCAAAGCGAATGACTTCTGGCTGTCGGCAACGCATCTGTCGATTGGTTGCAAAAAAATGTGTTATTCGTAAGCAATGGTCGCTATAGTTGTTGCCATACCTTAAGGTTGCGGTCAATGAAGGCATTGATATGAGAAACGCCAAGAATTCACAGAAGAAGATCATTACCAGAAAGAACGGAAGGAGATTGCACTCAGACTCGCATTTATTTCTTTGCGCTTCGATTCGAATTGGCTTTTCATTAGATACTATCGAAACGTCTTTCAATTGCGAGTTAGGGCTGTAATCGAGTGATTGCAGACACAGACAATCGGAATAGTATTTCGAATTTCCCGAATGATATACCCGTTGACACCCGGCATAACAGGCGCTGTAAAACATTTGGTTATTTAAACCACAGACCGGATCGTATTGATATGGAGAACAGGAACAGTTAGAATTGCACTGGGAGTCTATGCTGACCAAAGTTGAGTTCTGATGCGGGTAAGTGTCGGTAACTCCGGCGAAGTTGACGTTCGGACAGGAGATGAAGAAAGTGGTCGACAAACCGATTGAAATGAGTGAACATATAATACAAAATTTCAAGATTGCGGCGCACTTTAGGTCATATCTATTCACGATATATCCGCCCAAAAAGGTTCCGCCGCCCGCGCCCGGGATAGACACTACGCCAACCATTAGGGCCGCTGTACTCGTGGCTAAACTGAACTGTTGTTCAATGATTTTCGGTAAAAATGATGCCAACGCCGACAATACCATTCCTTTAAGGGAATTCATAATTTTTAATTGATTAGTTCTTTTGACTTCTTATGAAAATTATTTTAAAACTACAGATATTCGCCTCATTTACAGTCTATGCATCTACAGTATAACAATTTAAAAATAAGCTAAATCAAGTTTAAACATATTAAAAATTATATGTTTAAAAAGCATCTTTTATTTGTAGTTTGAATGGAAAAAAATTTTAACAAAATTTTTTCTGTCCCTCAAATCCATATACACTCAAGTTTCTATAAATTCACCTTCTATAATTTCACATTCTCCCTAACTTCACGCATCTCTTTGGTCCCATTTTGGGTCCAATGTTAAAGAATAGGCCTAATTTCACATCTCTTTATTTTCACTTTCACACTAATATTGTAAAACAAATCATATGATATAAATCTCTATATTTTCACAAAACGTGTTTGTTGTGTGCTTTTTAAAAAAATTGTTTCATTTTTTTTAACAATTTTGCAAAATATATTTATATATTTTGAAAAAATTAGGTTTATTTAAGCCAAATGAAAACTTTACGTCAAATCAATTCAATTATAACTTAAAAACAATGTAATTGTAAAAAAAACAAATTTCTATTTGAAATTATTTATTTAAAAAATATCTCTCTAATTTCACATTCTATAATTTCACATGCCTTAAAATTCGGTCCCAACAGTGTGAATTCATAGAGACTTGAGTGTACTGTCCATCTAATCAAATATATCATGCCAATATGATATGCCAATTAAACCTTTTATTTTGGCTAAAATGCCTTTTGCCAATATGAAATTCGACAGATATTTTTGGCAAATATGCATTTGTTTATATTGATTTATTCTTTAATATACAAATTGTTAATTGAGTTTTTAATTTAAATATGTCCATGACTAATTTATAAAAAATCAGTTAGTTTTTTAGTTAGTTAGTTAGTTTTTTGCCCACTAAATTGTGCTAAATCTGGTTTAAATTTAGCTAAATTGTTATAAAATTTTTAATTGGAGAAAAATGAGAGAATACGTTACCCTCACCTAAATACCATTAAGATTTTTAGAAAAATTCAACATCTTAATATATGTCACATATCTTATGTGATATCATCACTAAAAAATTATAGTAGAGTTATACCGAATATAGTTTTTAGTGAAATGCATATTAGCTAGTGAAAATGGCAAATTGTAAGGAGTGAACCTTAAGTTTTTCCACTTTTTAAAAAGAACAAGCGCGCGCTTATCTCTTTGATATGATAATCGAATTTATGTTTGTTTTGTAGAACTATTTGGTTTTAAATATTTAATTTTAAAAAAATCATACATTCGTTTGTTTAGATATGACAGTATTAGAAAGAAAAGTCATAATAAAAAAGTTTCTAAAATCATTTAATAAGTGAAATGGATTTAAATACAGTCTATACCGTATAAAATAAATAGCTCGGTGTTGTCAAATTTATTAACTATAAGTTGAATTTACTATAAACGATTAAAATTTCAAGGTATATTTAAACTTGTTTTTTTGCAAGTCGTTTACAATAAGCCGTTGATTACAATAAACGGGTTGACACAACTGTCACAGTAGTGCTAAAACAGAGAATATCTGGAAATCATATCTAAATCATTGAATACCTTATTCCCAAAAATTTTAGCGATTTGTATAAACCAAATGTTAGTTTTTTCTTCATTTTTTCTACTTTTTTCTTTATATAAGTCGCGACTAATAGTTAGAACTTATGGTAATTATAATTTCAATACAACTATTTTAAGAAATTTTATGGCATTTTTCCAAAGCGTTCTCAAACTTATTCAATGTTAGATATATTTAGAATAAAATGAATTCTCAAACAATTTCAAAATTATATTATATTTCATATATATGTAATCAAAAACGATGAAGTAGACATAGCCGCAGTCTGGGCCATTTGTGGCTATATCACTCGACAATAATTGTTAATTAACTGTTACTTCACAATTTTATGCGTAAAATAAAAAGTAAATAAAGACTGCTTTTGATTTAAATGCACAAATTTTAACTAGCTCGCTCAAGTTTTACCGGACTTTGTGGTAATTGAATTTATATTCGAATAAGAATATAGATATTTCTTAACATATTTGTAGTCACAGATTAATTGATAATTATCTGAGACGGAAATAATAGACACCGATAGACAAGTCACTTTTAAAATTACTTGTGAAAATTTATATAAAATATTGAAAATTTCGATAAAACCTCAATTCTTAACCATATTAAAAAAAAAATGTCTTAAAAACTAATTACAATTATTTTAATAAAAGTCAAGTCTCCGATAATGGCAGATATAAAAGCAAATGTAAAATAGCAAAATAATTTAGTTTGGCTGGCCAGGGATGTAAAAGTATGAGTCTTTAAGTCGTTAGCAAAGTTGGAAAAAATGAAATCAAAGAGAATTCAAAAGAATATCTTGAGATTCGACTCAAACTATTTGTCAATAAATAACTATTTGTTAATAAATTGCTTTTACATCAAAAGCAGTCTTTATCTAATATTAATACTAACTGAGTAACATTACAGGTATGCTTTTTTACATGTTAAATTGATTGTAAAATAAAGTAATAATTTTTTGTCTAGTTATTATTTTATTATTATTAAAAAAATAATTTTATTAAATATTTTAATTATTATATTATAATAACCATAAATTTTAAAAGAATAAAATTATTATTACTTTATTTTACAATCAATTTAACATGTAAAAATCATACCTGTAATGTCACTTACAAGTTAGTTAGCATTAAATATTTATTTTTAGTTTAAGCTTTAAATAGCAAAATAACAGCTAATTAAAAATTAGTGTCGCGTGATATCTAGTGGTCCGGGCAACAGCTATGTCTACTACATAGTTTTATATGATATAAAACTGTCTGTATATATTTTTTCATATAAACAAAAAAAATCACCACTGTTTACAGCATAGAGCTATGCCGCCCAACTCTGACTCCTAGAGTCAAATATTACTTATGTTTTCTATACAAGGATTATAGTCACCGTTTATAAAAGATTGTTACAGTCAAAATTGCACAAATTATAATAAGAATCTTAGCTTTTTTAATTTGAGTTGGTCGGCATAGACATAAAGGATAACAAATTACTTTTTTAAATCTAAATAGTTGTTGACTTGGCGACTGCATATTGATATAATGAAAAGGTTATATACACTAAAAACCGCTTATAACGAACAATTGCTAAGAAACGAAGTAAGGCTTTACATTAGAAATAAGCAATACTTATAAAATCAACACTGGTTATATTTGTTTATAGACTTGTAATGTATAAAATAAAAGTGAGCTTAGGGTAGAATCTCGATAGTTGGTGACCTATGCATTTTTAATTGCGATTAAACCAGTTAAAATTTTTAATGTGTATATTTAACAATTAGTCCTTTTCTTTTCTATTTTTATAAACAGTAAATTAATTTAACTTAAAAACCTGTTTATATTATATAAATAAAACTAAGTTTATATTTAAAAATTACAAATTAAAGATACTTTTTACTTTAACATATAAGTTCAATACAATCTAATAAATGGAAATTTTATTTTTAATTATATAAGAGTATTCTGAAAAAGTTTTAAAAAACCAAATGTTAGTAATTTACTGTTACAGTACTGACAGTGAGTGAGTATAACTTAATTTAATTTAATGAATGTATCGGTTTATAAGCCAGAACGGTTTATACGTTTGTCAAGGAAGCTGTTAGTCCCTCCCTGCGCACCCATAGACCGATAAGACCGTAATAATACTGATAATTATTCAATGATATTCCATTGATAAGAAATGTAGTCTTTTGTGGTTAACGCTCTTAATGTCTCAAAGTTGGCGTCGATTACAGACTAAACAACAAAACGATTGAATCGCGGATTCTTTGAGTTAATGACTTTAATCTCTACGCCTATTCTAATCGCTTTTTACAGTTTTGTCGTAATTAAGACAATATTTGTTAAAAACTTTGATAGAAGTGCTAAACAACACATTCTATAGTGTTTTGCAGATTTGAAAATAAGCCAAAAGTTTTTAAATAGAATATAGAATACATACCCTCAGTAGCACCGGTCATATTGAGGAACATAAAAGTGGGATTGCTTAGCAAAATAGTTAATGATTTCGGAAAATCCGCAACAGTTTGGCCAAAATTTTTGTTAACAACGGCTTCGCTGTTATCGCATATAGAATGAGCTTCCGATACCTTTTGGGCCCGAATTCGCTTCGTTTCTAATATTAGTTTAAATTAAATATCAATTAAAACATATTTCGCACAAAACCTCTCATCAAATACCCGGAAGTTCTTTAGGAAAGAGAGAGATCGGAAAGAATATGACTAAAGACAACAAAAAACCAATGATGAAGACGATATACCAGGCGCCCACCCACACTGGGCTACTATTGTTTAGACCCAAGTCATCCGGGTCTACGTCTATCCAATCGACATAAAGCCATTTAAGCATTTGTCCCCCAAATACATAACCCACTGCCGGCCCCAGGATTGCCATTGAGTAGAATATTGCTGAAAGAAATCGAATCGATGTCTCGTTTTAAACATTAATTTCAATTAAATATATTTGCAATAAAATTTCAAAATTATCCAATTTATTCATCTAGCTAAATTAATTCCCAGTTTGATATTTAATTTTAATTTTAAAAGTAAATTAATGGCAATTACAAATTAATAAAGAAAAATAACTGACCAAGGTATAGTGCGGACAGATTTGTAGGCAAACTCTCTTCTAAATAAGTGCAACCTTTGAAAAGCAATTAAAGTGATTAATCAAATCTCATTTTCAATCCATATTTCTTACCTAATGTGTAAAGTGGTGTCGCTTTCAGTCAAAAAGTAAATCGCAATTAAAACAATATTTTGGAAATTATTTCATAAAAATTAAATCCGAAATATATTTAAAAATTACTAAAAGAGTGAATACCTCCGACTCCGTGAAGAAATTGACCGAAAAAGAAAACCCATTTATAATTCGATAGCTTTTGGTTGGAGTCATGAGAGCAAACCGATTGATTAAAACTATGACTGCAAATACTGTTGAGTTCAGCACTGAATTCATATCTTCCGGCCGTGAAGTAGGGCAGAGAGAAGAGGAGAGCGCCCATACCTAACCGGTTGGCAAAGTTGGGTTACGTATAGTTAACATAATTATTGCAACTCTTAGTCTTAACCACTATTACCCATAATTAGTATTCCAACGCTAATAAAGAGTGGCTTAGATCGGGTGCCGCCGAAGTACGAAATGGGGGCCAAAAGGAGAAATGCGCCCACGTCGTAGCC
Source organism: Belba bartosi (assembly GCA_034693685.1). NCBI lineage: Eukaryota > Metazoa > Arthropoda > Arachnida > Sarcoptiformes > Damaeidae > Belba > Belba bartosi. Next base: position 11,348 of record JAQFXP010000395.1, on the reverse strand, counting down.
ACCGGCGATCAGTCCCAATTCGGTGCTCTTGAGTTTGTAGCGCTTCTCTATACTAGTGATCACTACATTCACACATCCATTCACTATAAAGCCTTGTAGAGCACCGGCACAGCACAGCCACACCAGTACCCATCGTGCGCTTCGAAACTTCTGCAGCCATTCGGGTCGCCATCCACTCCATCCGCATCTAATCGTTTCGATATCTTGTGTTTCATTGCTTTTCGACGAATGGAATAATAATGACATTAAGTGTCAAATATTTAATATATTTGCGATTATTCCAAAACTTTGTCAATAAAATTGAAAAATATAATTCAAATATAACTCAAATGCGAGCTTTGGATCGCTTGGGATCTTCTCAACCGATTAAATGGTTTTGATTTGCATTAAATTCAATGCTTTTGACGATATTGTCTGAAATGAAGTTATTTTAAACAAAATTTCCTTCAAATCTACTTTAAGTCATTCAACGCAAACACAGATTTGTTTACATAGTTTCAGCCGTTTCAGAGAATCCAAACTTGACGTAACTTATGGTTGAAACCGGAATTTAAATTAAGGTTGCACCATGCAAATTGCAAATTGCAACTTGTTATTTTTAGATCTAATTTGCACGGATCTACATTATTGTGATACAATGGTGTGAATCAATAGTAAATTATCAATATAATCTCAAGGCAGTACATTGTATAGTTATAATGTAGTAACAATGTCAAATAAACATGATAGAATTTTAAGACAAAGTACGCTCATATTTACAGTACATTTTGGCCAAAAACTCAAGAATTTTAAAGAATTGATTAAAACTTTTACGTTATTTACGACAACATTAGAGACAATTTCAGTCATAATTGCGATTTGTTTTTAATATTTATTTAATTTTAATTTTGGAAATATTAATGTATTTTAGACTTAAATTGAATTAAATTTTATAATAATCTTATCTTCAATACAATGAGTGCCGAGACTATAGTCAGAGATATTTTCGGCGACAGCGATGACAGTGAAGATGAGTTCGAGGTTTGCATTGTTTTCGGCTTTTTGTCCATTAATTGGTTTAAAGTTTTAAATTGTTTTTGAAAGGGATTCGAAGGAAACAAATCGAAACCAAAAGAAGGTTCAGATAATGAGAAGCAATCGGACGAAGAGGACAATGAAGTCGATAACGATATGGACCCAAACAAAGATGAGTCCGAACTTAATGACAAGTCTGAAGACAATGACGACAATGAAGACAAAGAGGACGGAGAGGACAAGGAGGCCGACGACAACGAAGACCAACCCAGGGATGACTCGCAACAAGTGGTTCCCGATATGTCCTCAGATGATGAGTCAGACGGAGACCGCAAACCCAAACAGTAATAATCGATTGTTTAGTGATTTGTTTGACTTTAACTCAATTTATGTCGTCTTCAGAGAAGAGATTGTCTATGACTTTGATCTAATGCTTCAGAGGAAGAGAGAAGAGAACTATAGGAGAAGAAAGAGGAAAAATATCGATATAATCAATGATAACGACGACGTAATCGCAGAAATGATTCAACAGATGAAACAGGCGGCGGATGTATGTCTATACAGATTGTAGTCTTAGTCTTAGTCTTAGTCTAATGTATCGATTGTTGACATTTAGGACGACTTTGAGTTAAATAAGAACCGAATGACTGCCACAAGAAAACTAAAAATGTTGTCATTAGTTGTGACACAACTCCGAAAACTCGATTTACGCGAAGCCTTCTTAGACGCAGGAGTTCTCGGAGTGATCACCGATTGGTTGACACGACTGCCCGACGGAAGTCTACCACATCTGCAGATTCGGGACAATATGTTGAAGATATTGCAAGAAGTTGTGTCAATAGTAATGTTCTATAGATTTAATGCCTTTTCTTGTGTCACCATTGTTTGCAGTTCAACATCGATGACGTCGAACGGATCAAAGCGAGTGGTATAGGAAAGGCAGTCATGTATTTGTTTAAACACCCGAAGGAGACCAAAGAGAACAAGCGGTTGGCGTCGCAGTTGATCGCGAGCTGGTCCAGACCTATCTTCAATTTGGACACTGACTTCCATTCCATTAGCAAAGACGAGAGGGAGAAGAGAGACGTCGAACACATGAATAAAACCAAACGAATGCGTTCCGACTCATTGAGTGAAGTCGACAGCAGTCCTGCGCCGACACCCAAAACAAAACCAACTGAAGAAAAGTAGGATTAAAGTGATTACACAATATATTTAAATACGATTCTGATTCCGATTCCGATCCGAATCTATAGAAGTCTTATAAAGCCGGGAGAGAAGGGATGGGTTTCAAGAGCTCGAGTACCGGCGCCCTCAATGAGGGACTATGTGGTGCGACCCAAGTCTTCAGGCGATACCGACATTAATAGGGTATGACTTAAGAGACGTTATAATCGAAGTAAACACTTATTCATATGAACCGAATCGGAACTATAGGGCAATTCAAGTAAGAGAACGATGGGTCGAATCGACAAACATTTACGCAATTTTCGCGAAAAGCAGAAACTGACGAAAGCCCAGAGAGCTGTTCCCATCAGTATTGAGGGCAGAAAAATGGCGCTTTAGATGACGTTAAAAAAATTTTATTTTATTTAAACATTTGGAAAATTGTTCGATAATTAGCTATTCATTCGTTATATACACAATAATTATGTCTTATGTCTTGTGCTGAACATAAAGAGTATCTCTGGAGTGAATTCCCGCCGTTTCCAGAGTTATGTCATCACTCGAAGAGATGTCCTTTAGATTTCTTTTCGGAAAATTTGTAATCAAATCAAATTCATTCATATTATAGCCCTTTGATGACAGATATATAAATAATGCCTAAAATCGAAATGTATTTCAATTTAAATTCAAATAATTTCCAAAATAAACACTTTTTATCAAAAGAAAAGATACCTTTAATCGCGAATCTGACGGAAATGTAATGTTTTCTCTGTTTCCGTTCGGATATCTGACGACGAACTCAAATTTGGAACCGTTTTCTGGCCCTAAATAAAGTCTATAGTCTTCGGCCACTTCTTCTGCGTTACAATTGGTTGAAGTATTGGCCGAAAAAACCGATTCTTTGGTATTTAATGAAGATTTCGAATTGAGTTGAGCGGCGATTAAGTTCTTGTGTTCTTCATTGTCCGAATCGAAAGTCTCTAAATCGCTGTCTTCGACGTCATTGGCATTCGGATCACTTTTGATCACTTCCTTCAAAGAGGCGGCGATTGCGGCCTTCAGTTGCAGTTCTTCGCTCTCCTCATAGAGCGCCTCAAATCCAATCAAAAGTTATTCAAATTGTTATCAAAATTCAAACCAATTATACCTTATCTTCAGAACTACTCGGCTTTCGGAAGTTGTCCGGAGCGGCCGAAGAGCCCGACGGCGACGGACAGTCGTGAAGGAATTCGGTGACCAGGTCACAGAACGAGACCGGGTCTATGGCCGACCAACTTCGCACTTTCTCGCCTATTATACACATTAATACACATTTGAGTCATTCATTCATTCAAACCAAATAAATCTAATACCAGTTCTCGGGTCGAGAATTGCGATGTAAGGAAAGTCAACCACATTATAGAACTGCATAAACCTCTGGCCCTCACTGTTGTCGTGATAGGTCTGTAGGCATTCATTCAAATGTAATTCAAAGCAAATAATGTTCAGAAGTTCGATGGAATACCTGCCAGAATATGAAGTGTTCGCTAACTATACCCTTAACGGCCGGATTACTCCAGACATCTCTGTTCAACACCTGACACGAGAACTCCATATGATTCTGGATGTTCACCATTAGCCACTTGTTAAGTCTCTGTCCCTCATCTTTGGCCTTTAATTTGGGATTAGTTTTGATAAACAAATCAATTAAATTGTAATAAATTAATCATTAAATTCAATCTGTTGTCAAATATCTCACAAATTCCAGAGTCCCGCGACATATCAGGTCCAGAGGCGGTCGGAACAGGTCTTCAAGTGTGCGTCGCTTTGCCACTGCAGAGTTGGTTGGATTCGATTCGTTGACCAATTGTTGTTCAGTCCATCCTTTAAGACAAACAATATTCGAATCACTGTTATAACGGATGGCATACTAATGGAGAGTCGACGAGCACTTACTGGCCTCCTGTTCGAAGTCCCGAAACGCATCAAACACTGAGTTCGAGTTGGCTCGACGTAAGTGATTGCTATAGGAAGCGCCCGAATAGTCCTCGACCAGCACCTGACGCACCGGAGGGATAGGCGGGCGAACGGTATCTCTTGATTGACACACATTTGCATCGATTAAAATAAATACTTTAAATCAATTTAATTATACAATACTCTGATTGAGAGGTCAAGTGATTGGTTTGATTGGCAGTCGAAGCGCTCGTGTGGTTAGAGTTGTCGGTGTTGTGGCCATCGAGTTGTCCGTCATTCTGGTCGACAAACATATTCACCGCTAACTCTATATTCCAATTACAGGCCTCTAATGCTGTTCTGGCGATCGACTCATTCGAACCTAAGTTTAAGATAATTGTTGTCAATATATCACAACAAAAGACAATCGGATTGAGTGTCAATACCCGTAACGCTACAGAACTGGTCGATTGCGGCCGTCATCGCCGTCTCTGGTATTTGATCCGCACCGGAGGTCGAATCCATTGAGTGGTAAATGTGTTCCGAGAAATGCAATTAAATATCTGTTTACTGTATATATCGTATTGTCTTCAATCGTGTCTCTAATCCAAACCAAATACAAGACTTTATAACAAAACTAAAGTTATTGTCTTTTATGGGCTCTATAGGAATGACTAATCGTATAAATGAGCGCTAAATACAAACCAGAATTCAAACCCATTTCAACTCAATTCCGACTTCACTCTCGAATCAGGAATTTAATCAATGCCTCAATTATTTAAAACAAACGATTATTTCACTGACTTTTATATAACTTTTATATAAACTAAATTTTGGAAATAAAATATTTTGTCTTGATTTTTTTTTAAAATTGTAATTTAAGATTATAGTAAAAAACTATTTATTATATTTGTTTTATTAATTTTATTTATTCTCAAATAACTACACTATTATATAAAGCATTCAATAATAATTATTGTTAACTACATAATTACATAATTACAAAACTATAAATTATTAAATAAAAAATAATCATTTTAAAATTAAATTAAACAACTCTTTAGACTTACAAGTTAGATTAATTAAGAAATTTATTGTATTCAAAATTTGAGCGCTTTCGGTCCTTTCAGAACCTTATGTCTGAAGGAGTTATATGATATTAAACGAAATATTGTTTTAAATTAAGTTAAATTAACGTGTTTTTTGTTATAATGTCAGTCCAAACCGCTTTCAATTGTATGCATTCATCTTTATTAAGAATTGACGTTTTGTCAAATCCTTTAATTATAATCGATTCGTAATCTTTCCGATCGAACCAATTGTCTATACTTTTAATAATCTTTAAGTTATTCCAATTTATTAAATAATTCTCTTTGTGACAGTGCTCTGCAATCGGAGATATAAGAAAATTCCGATTCTTTACATATTTTTATGTTCGTCTAATCTGTTCTTAAAATAACGTTTAGTTTCTCCGATATATGTCTTTTTACAAGTTTGACAATCAATACGATAGACATGGTTTCGGAATTTGTGTTTAATTCAGTCAATACTATTATATACAGTACATGTATATAATAATTGTGTAATTTCTTTCTCAAGACTAGGAAATAGTTTTATTTAATAACAACAGGTACAGTATAAAATATAATCATGTTAAACATATATCAATACTGTATTAGTCAAAATATATAGTTTAGAATATATTAATTATTATTAATAATGCCTAAACTTAAACATTGAAATAAAAATACAAAAACTTATAAATTATTGCCGAAATTGTTGTCGGAATCAATTGTTAATTTGTGCGAGAATTAAATTTAAAAAGTTATAGTTTCTAGTTGATTTAAGACGTTTAATTAAATAATTAAAATCATTTTCATAATATTTGTATAAATTTAAACATTTTATCGATATTTTTGAGAAAATTCAATCAAAAGAATAAAAACAATGAATGAATTGAATACGAGTTCCGAATCAACGGTTGCTAAGAGTAATTCGATTATGAATGAGTCAAAGGATAATATATCAGAAGAGAAGCAAAAAGACGAACAATCACTGAAAGACTTTAAGATTGGTTTTGTCGGCGCCGGCAAACTCACCGGTGCTATAGTATCTGGAATTATAAAGTACGCAAATATTAGTCCAAAAAATATTTACATTTCGGCAAAAAGTGACGAAAATCTGAGTTTATTTCTCGAAAAGGGCTGTAATGTGACGAAACGTAATTACGATATCTTCGCCCGATTTGACTGCGATATTGTGTTTCTCTGTTTTCACGGCTCAGTCATTAGGCAATGCTATCGATTGGGATCTGCCGGCAAACCCATGCCATTTACAGTCAATTATATTCCGGTTTCCAATCACAAGCTTTATATTCTGTCACTCGTTTCCGGAGTCTCTTTGGATGAGATCATCGATTGTCTCATAAATCCACTTCAATTAGAAAAGTTTTCTTTGGAAGTACATAGACTTGTGTTGAATACAAGCGTTGCCTACGGCTCAGCATCCGGTTTAGGTGCAATCGATGTAATTCCCGAAGCATGCAATCCATTGATTATAGAGTTGTTGTCAAAGATCTCAATCCTTGAATACCTCCCGGAGTCAGAAATGGACAGCTTTTGTGCTTCAAGTAGTAGTGGTTTGCCAATCAGTTATTACTTCTGTTCCGCTTTAGTCAACGCAGGTATCGATTTGGAGGTCGAAAAAATTCTAGCGATTAGACTGTCGGCTCTCACACTCAAAAGTGCCGCTCAGGTGGTGTTAAAGTCGAATAAGAGTCCGATTGTATTAACGGAAGAATGCATTTCAATCTCGAGTCCGGCCTTAATAGGCTTTGAGAGGCTTAAGGAATCTTTCTTCAAATCGGCCGTCGAGAACGCAATCGAAGCCATTCATAGAAGGGCTCAACTTTTGCAAAAATTCTTTATTCCAAAATTAGTTGAATAATTGAAAGATTTATTTTTATTCAAATGTTTTTCCAAATTGTAGATTTGTAAATAATAAAAATTAAAAACTCTAAAGTACCAAAATCTCCGACATATAATTGCATTCAATTGTGCGTAAGTTTCTGATAAGGGTGGAATTGTACCTAGTTATAATTTAATCTAAAAATTAAATTAAATATATCTTTAGACTTAGTGATAATTAATTACGGTACGAAGTTTATTGTATTCAAAACTCTCGCGCTTTCATAGAAACTCTTATAAAATCTTATAAAACCAGGACGGCCCGACGGACCACCCAGACAGCCAAGAGCTCTCGACCAGGATCATCCCCATCGGGCCATCCTGGTTGACAGTCACTGGCCCGCATATCATATAATTGCAACTCTGAGCAATTTTGGGACAAATTGAGACAACCAGGATCTATGCAATTGTATTCGGATATAATTGCAGATATTCTTAGAAACTCGGATACAATTATATGCAATTGTAAGAGAGGTATATATCGGTAATATTATTAAATTAAATTTACTAAAAATATATCGATAAGTGACCAAAATTTTTAAAACAACTAAAAGAATATAAAAACCAAAGCAATAAGAAAATAAATTAAAAACAAATTTTATAATCCATTTATTTACTAATATTCGAAACAAAGTTTTTTTAAAAATATAATTAAACCCGAGTTTGAAATAACTGATTCTAATAAACAGTTTATGATTTAAAAAGATTATAGATTTTATCGGAAGTCTTGTTATAACAAAACCAATTAAATTATTCATCAATTTTCGACTTTTTCTTCTTCTTCTTCTGCTTTTTGGTCGGCGGCTCTTCAGTGGGCTCTTCCGTCGCCTCTCCGTTCGTCTCAACCGCTTCAATGTCTCCATTAATAGCGTTCGACTCATCCAAGTCCTCGTCTTTCTTCCTCTTCTTTTTCTTCTTCTTCTTCTGACTCTTTTCGAGTTCATTGTTGGCACTCCGGGCCTCCTCTATGGCCTCTTTCATGACTTCAATGTTCTTTTTAGGAATGTCTCCGCTCTCGAAGAACTTGAGTCTGTCCTCAACCTGTTGTTTCATTTTAGACCCAAATATATCGGTTGGAAAATCATTGAAACAATCAATTCGTGCAGCGATTGAGCACTTGTTGGCCAGAAATCGAGAAATCCTTCCCTTATTCTTAGCGCCGGCGCGTCCTATAAATGTCGAATGAAATATGAGTCCATATTTAGGTGTATTTCCTTTGGTCTTCAAAGCCCTAAACAAAGCCTTCTCAGCCCCTAATATCTGAACGGTAGAGGCCGGGTATTTGGCCAAATTCATGAGACTTCCCGCATGTGAGATGAGTCGAGCGCCGACCTATGCGTCAAATATAACAATAGAAAAATCAATTCTAAAAGAACGCACAAAACATACCGTTTCTCCTATAAGAGTGGCGAGATTGGGAGCGATGTTATGCATTCGAGACATCAAATACTCCATTAATTGCTTTCGATATTCGGCTAAATTTATAACTTTTGAGGTAAACATTTCGATATTAATTAAATCGATTTCCGATATATCCATTCCCATCGAAGACTTAGAGGCAGAAATGACGGCCTGTGCTTTGCCGCTGTCCATCAGAATTTGTTCCAACTTCTCAACCATTTCTTCGTCGCTTTCATTGCAAGCCTTTCTGTTTTTAATGAGTTTCGCGACCTTTGCGTACAAATAGTTGTCGTTTACTATTTTAACCAATTCTGGGAAGTGATAGGAATACCATTCCCTGAGTCTCATCGCAAAAGTATTGATGTCTTTGTCGAGTTGGTCGACGAGACTAATGCTCTGAATAATCATATTGTCGGCTCTGTTCACATTGAACTTAACCTTAGATCGACTATAACTCCGCCCAAGACTACACTCCGCAGAGCCCACCGACTGGAGTGACAGCCCTTTAATCAGATTATGGAAATGAAACCGAACTCCTCTTAGAATCTCCGGAACCGCATCCGTGTGCTGGCAGTTCATGGCCAGCAGTTCTTGTATGGAAGCGCCGATACGTGGGTCAGACACTCCGAGCACTACTTTCGACTTTTTCTTCGATTTCGGGACATTGGTCTCAAGGAATACCTGAAGGTCTTCATGAACTATACCCTCAGACACACTGTTTATATTGTCCAACGCATTGGTTCCCGATTTAAACGGTGAGAACGCCACCAATTGAACGAGCGATTGGAACTTCATCAGATCCAGGGTCGCCCTCTCCACCTGCGGCACAAACATCGCCACCTCTTCAAACTCCTTGACCCGGAACAGGGCATAACCCGATGCGTGTTCGTAGAGGACCACCAATTGGGTTGTCTAGAGATCAGATGAGTTACGCATCAGTTCAGACATTGACTCCAAAACTTAATTCAGTTTTTTGTTAAATGTTTAGAAAGTAATTCAAACCATAATTATGTTAATGAATCCCAAACTTCATTAATAACTAATTAGTAATAAATGAAAATATAGTCAATTATAGCGAAATACGACTTAATTTAAATTTTCAAACAAAACCTATTGAATCGCAAAACACGTGGAAATCAAAGACAAGTTGAAAATATGGGAATTTGTAATAAACATCAATTACGTAAAAATAGCTTTTATTTTATTTAATTCTTTAAAAACAAATTAAGCAATAAATAAATTAAAGGGATATTTAAAATATATGGATATTTTGGACGTATTTTATTAATAGAAATTAATTGATTTTTTTTAGTGTTTGTGTTTTGAAGACAAACCTATTTTTTGTTTACTTTTCTTTGTTTAACAAAAACAAACGATATTTAGAGTGAATTGAATCGAAATTGAACTGAATTTCAGAATATAATCATTAAATCGGCGACTAATGGAGCGAAGAATCCGTTTGAAGTCATTGAATCCTCACATAAGCTGTAAGATATGTCGCGGATATCTGATCGACGCGACGACTGTCACCGAATGTCTGCACACATGTAATGACCACTAATTGCTTAACCGAATGTCTGTCTAAGTCTTAGTCTAACTGTTTGTCTGTTTATATATTTGTCTGAATTGACAACAGTTTGCAAAAGCTGTTTAGTGAAGCACTTGGAGGAACACAACTCGTGTCCGACCTGTGAGATAGTGATACATCAGTCGCATCCGCTTCAGTACATCAGTTTCGACCGAACAATGCAAGACATTGTCTACAAATTGGTTCCTAATCTACAACAAAGTCAGACACAACTCATGACTCAATCGATTGTTTAGTTTTGTTTTAATGCAATTATGACTAATGTTTAGACGAAACCAAAAGAGAACGCGATTTCTACCGACGCCGGGGTCTGCCCTACCCTAAGGCCAACACCGATAAGGTCTGCGAGAAAGACGTCTACACTTTCCCCACCCATACCAAAGAGGCCAAGGAGGAGAAGAGCGACTGCCACCGGAGCGACGAACAAGTTAACATTTTGCTCGAAAACATTCAGTCCAATCATATGAAGCCAATGAAACGCAAATTCATTCGTTGTTCAGCTCAGGCGACCATTACTCACCTCAAGAAGTTCGTCGCAAAGAAGTTGTTCAATGATTTGGATCGATATAAAGAGGTTTGCCTCTCCCCGACCACTGCCTCTCCCCCTCCCCCTCCCTCTCTCCCAAACCTGGGCTAAGGCTAACTTTAAGTCTATATCTTAGGTCGAGATCTTGTGTAACGAAGAGATCTTAGGCAAAGACCACACTTTGAAGTTCGTATGTGTGACGCGTTGGCGGTTTAAAGTATGTCTTTAATTATCTCATGATCAATTTTCAAGTATCACTTAATCTGTTCCATCTCTTCATTTATAGGAATCTCCTCTAAAATTGGTTTATAGGCCGCGACAAGACTTCTAATCATTTAAACCATAAATTAATTATTTATTTATATTTTGATTGCAATATATCTAAAATACTTTTTGTTCTCTTTTTTATAATAAAATAAAACTTTATTGAAATCTGATCTCAAGGCTTGTGTTTTACTAATATTTGTTTCATATGAACAATACATCTTTGAATAAATGCGTGGAAATGATGATAAGTTTCCTTCTTTGGCACCAATGATGAAATTTGCAATTAATTAATGAAAGGAAGAGTGGGTGCGATATAGTGAACGTCGAATTGAATTGCTTTTGGGTGCTTATACTGTAGTCGTATAATGAACATTGAAATCAATTGCTTTGTTTGAATGATTGAATAGAGCAAGGCAAGGCAAAAACATTTTAGGGTGTTAAATATTTCATTCGTTGTTAATTGTTTAAATGAGTCAGACACATT
>JAQFXP010000394.1:0-31567 GCA_034693685.1 Belba bartosi | reverse complement strand
TATTTGCGGAAAACCATGATTTAGTTGATCGGGAATTATGAATACTGGCGTTATCCTGTTGGAAAACCCAATCCTGAACACCAATTGTCTGTCCAAATGGCAATAATTGCTCCTGAAAAAAATCTTGATAATCCTCAGAGTTGATTCTGCCGTTAATAAATACAATTGCAGTTTGTCCTTGGTATCCAAACCCGGCCCAAACCATTACCGAACCCCCGCCTCAAACTCGCTTAAAAAAATATTGTGGTTCTTGCCGAACATCGTGCCAATACGAAATTATACCACCCGGGCCATTCAAGTAGAATATTTTTTCATCCGAAAAAACTACTTTTTTCCAGAATTCGGCGTTTGAGATGTGTTTGCGGGCAAACAATAACCATTTGGTTTTATGACTTCTAGTCAGGGGTGGTTTGGTTTTAAATTTAAAGAATTTGATGTTTGAATTGCTGCCAACACAGACGGAATTGCCCGCGGACTTACACTTAACTCTAATTTAGTTTTTATTTCAATTGAATTTGTTAAATTTCGGTTTATTTCTCGAAATATTTGGCTTCGGTCACGATTGGTCAACTTGGTGTTGCCTTTTGTTGGCTTCTTAATGTTGTAGTTTTTACCTTTTTTAAATAATTAATAACAACTGTCTTTGATCGTAATATTAAGTTGGCGATTGACTGGAAGGACACTCCCGGGCGGTAATTACCGTCATTTACACCTTTTTTATACTCGTTAAGATATTTACCCGCCGGCATCACTAAAAACTTAAATTTAAACTAAATTTATTCAAACACTTGTATTAAAATGAATAAAAAATGTTTTAAACAATAAAATCAAAAAAAATTTCCCTCCAAAACTAAATTAATCCAACTGTTTGCAATTAATCTTAAACGATTTTCCACCTTAAAAATTAATCTTTAATTATTAACTCAAAAAGGAATAAAGATATTTTAACCAAATTTTGTGTGCATGCTTAATATTTAATTTTAAACTAAAATATAATTTTTTAGTAAAATTACTAAACTATTTTTGTTAATTTGGTTAAATTTATGTATAGTCTTAAACAAACTTCCACCACTGTATATACCAAATTTTTTATGCTAATCCACTATTGCAATTCCTGCTTTAAACTAATGTTTGATACAAAATTAGAATTAAATATTTATTTTTTTAATTATTATTTTATTATTTGCAAATAACAATATTATTTATGCCATAAGCTATTAAACATATTGGTATGGAACGTTAGAGTTTACCCGTCATCTATAAAATTATTAATAATTATAAACTTTATTTAACTTCTAATACATTTTGTTCTCAGGTGTCGAATCTCTCGAGTCGACTCACATTGTGTATATTTTTTTATACTATAACAGATTACAAATATGTAATAGAACTTAGTCTCAGTTTAAACAGGATATAGTTAATTAATTGCTAACTATTTAATCTTTGGTTCAAATGTATTTACAAAATAATTAATATTTATATTTTTTGTATTTTTAAAATTAATAAAGTTTTAATTTTAATTATAATTTATTTTAATTCCACGGCTAAAATGATTGCGACCCAAAATAATTCTTAAGTGGGTCTCGTATTTCTTTTTCTTTAGGATCTGAATTTGGTTTGCTTTTGTTGAGTAATGTCGGCCAACGGTCACTCATCATCCATTTGTTTTGGAAAACATCTCTACGTTTTTGCAAATGATATGCAGGGAAAAACACACTTGTATTGTCACTGGTTCGAATTAGAATTTCGAACCAGTTCTATTATCGACGCCATTGTCCTTTTAGCTGCCCAAAGACATTTTCAATGACATTTCGGGTCTTACTGTAGCGTTTGTTAAGCAATTTTTTTTCAGAAATTAATTTTGCAAAAAGAAATTGTTTAATTATATACTGTTTTAAAGCAAATGCACTATTGGCTAGTATATAATATGAAACTGGAGTTCCGTCAATAGGTCTTGTATTTGAAGGCTAAACATTGCCAGTCCTTAAAGCATCAAAGATCGCACTACTGGCAAATGCTCTAGCGTCGTTTGCACGCCCAAAAATACAGGATTTCAGGTAATAAACCTATTATAAATTTATTTATAAATTTTATTTTTAATTAATTATTTTACTAAATTTATAACTAGAGTCGCAAATGACAAGCGGCAGACACAAGCGAAAAGATTTATAATTAAAATCATCCACCGCTTGTGTCTGTAGAACGGTTACATTAAAATGGCATTTATTAATTGCACCAACAGCCATTGGAAATTACCATCTCTGTTCAAAATTTTTGGCCATCTTTTCAAACTAGTTTTTGATGGCTATTTTATGTGAATCGGCACCAGTTCCACATAGGCAGCATCCTAAATCTCTTGAAGCCGTTGTGGATTGTAGATTTTCCAACACCGAATATAATACATATTGGTTTATATTCGGTGTTTGTCTCTAAAACCTAACAATAAAATTAAATATTATGGGTTAAAAAGCTCGATCTATCCAAATGTTCATCAATAAAGGGATTTTTTCAAAAACGCTTTAATACCTATATATAACTGGATTTAAACCGTATTTTACATACTTTATCAAAAATTTTCTAATTTTTGTCAAAAAAAACGTTTTGGTTAATCTATTCGCGGACAAAATGCTATAGTGTGGGGGGGGGGGAATAAATTTAAAATTTTAAAATAAAGGGGTTTTTGGCTACTTCCTTTTCACAATGCCTGTTAAATGTAAATTATAAAAAAAATATTATTACCATTAAAGATATTGCATTTTTTTAATTAACAGAAACAAATGAATTTCTATTGTTTTGTTTAGGCATTAAATGACAATTCAATTTTCCTGCAATATAGCCGAAAATTTGTCTATCGACCCGAAAGTATTGATTAAACTCTTATTCGAGCATTAATGGCACCATAGTTTCCCACTAGCCAATGTTACTATATGTTAACTTTTAAATACATTTTCTTTTTCATGGTTTAAAATAAAAATTTTTAAAAATTTAAAAAGTGGGACCGACTGGTCAAGTAGAACATTGCAGATATGCAGTTTATACATGTTATCTAAATAGTAAAACTAAATTACAAATATTTTAATCTCTAAAATTTAATTGTGTTCTAATTATATATTATTTTTAAATAGTTTATTACCTTTTAATTGTTTCAAATTTCAACAATTTTAATTGAATGTTAAGTTTTAATATTTTAACTTTATGAAATTTAATTAATAATTTCATATAGTTAAATAAAATATTTATTAATTGTAAATAAATTATATTGTTTTTATTATGCTTTTAAATAATTATTTAATAGAAATATTTGATAGAAGTCTTTTTTTAAATTATTCAAAAACCCTATTGAAAAGTTTAAAATAAACCGCCTTCAAACCTTTATTGTAGTAATGTTCTCAACTGAAGACAAGTTCTACGCGTCTCGGTAACAAAATATAAGAGAGAAGTCTTTTAATTGTAGTCTAAACACTCATTTAATTTACAGTTTAGTCGACATTAATACTGACTTGTAATTAGTTTGTGAATCACCAATAAATCGATTGTATTAATTAATGCTTTGTTTATAATATATATATATCTAATTCACTTCTTGCGATTCATACACCAGTATGCTGGTCCTCAATCGCCATTCCTCTTGGTCTGGATTTGGTGCAATTTTTAGAGTTGTCGATACGCCTTCTATCCTTGTGCTAACTGTCCCAAATCCGACGCCAGGCGTATTTAGACACTCCAGGTATATACACAAGTATGAAATTATAAGTTTACCAAGCATACTGGAATACAATTATTTTAACATTAATAATTGTAGAATTTACTTCAAGTTTATATAAAAACAATTAAAAAATTGTAAATTTAATGGTGTTTTAGACTTTGATATCAACATTTAAAAGCAAAAGAATATTTGTATAATTAAAAAATTATTTTATAATAAATTACAGCTTTTGTTTTTAAAATAAACATAAATTAAAAAATATTTCTTACATTATCATTAATTACATAAATAAGTTTGTTTTTTTGTATAACACAATTTGTTTTTAAAAATGCAAACATCAGATCTAAAACTTATTATTTTCTAAATGTTTGAAATTTTCAAATTTAATTATAAAAATTTTTTAAATTTAATTTTGGTTTAATATATAAATTATATAAAATAAGTTTAAAATATTACAAATATGTCAAGTATTTATTTTATTTATTTAAATTATATTTTTACAGGGTAAATAATTTAAAAATTTATTTTAAAATAACAAAATTATTTGCATTTGTATTTCAATTATAAATTTCTTTTATTTTAATAAATATTTTATTTGTCAATTATATACACAATTTCATAAAAATTTTAAAACAAATAATTTAAGCATTAAAAAACATTAATCTAATTATTTTTAGTTTTCGTTAATAAAAAAATTAATAAAATAAAAAATTGATTTTTAGTTTATTTATATAAAAATTTTAAAATTAATATAATTGGTAAAACAAATTAAATTTGTCTAACAAGGGAAGGTTTTTATTTCGAAAATTATTTGTTAAATATTTTTTCTTAAACATAAAAAACAATTTTTAACATTTAAAATTTTATAACTTATATCAGCAAATGAGTTGTTTAAATCCGCTAAATAATTAGTTAAATAAATCTATTTATAGAAATTTTATTGCAATTTTAGTTTAATAGTTGAATTGTTTATCAATGAATGCTTACAAAAAAAGTTTTTATTTACATTTTTTTTAAACTTTACTATTACTCTAGTAAAATCAAACTATTTGTTAATTAAAACTTTACATTTATCTGATTATAATTTTAAACTTAAATATGTTTGTCAATTTTTTCGTAAATAAAATTATAGTAAGTTTGATATAAACGAATTTAAGCGTAAAATTATAATCAGATAAATGTAAAGTTTCGCTTTACTACGAGATCGTGTCTCCATATGCTGAGTCCGTCACCGATGTGAAGATCTGTCGATCCTACCGACTGCGCCAAATGTGAAGACCGCTCAGTGTGTGTGTGGGTTAAGAACAAGTCAGGTAACCGGTCTTAGCACTAAAGTGGTCACACAATAATGTGGTGACTATTCCGAGGTGACTCAGGACCGGTTTTATAGAACAGTACGTCTTGAGGCACTCGTATCAACAAATGATAGACAAACTCGTAGTTAAACAAAGGAATTCTTTATTGAATACAAACAACAAACAACAGCTCTGATTAAACTTCAATACAGAAGTGAAGTGTAATTGAAAAGTGCACATGGTTTTATACGGAAAGAAATGTGCCCTGAATAAGGGTTTGATAGAGTAAACTGATTAGAACTTTGATTAGTAGGCATTTAGTACTGATATGATATGACGTGTTATAGATATGAATGTATAGATAAGAAGCAATATGTCATTAGAGATAACTGGGCATCTCAATATAAAAATTTTAAAATTATTATAACTGGTAAAACATATTAAAAAAGCAAACAAATTTTGACTAAAATGCAAAATTTACTGTTTTTAATGTTATCAAATATAAAACCACTTTAATATCTAAATTTAAATTTTATAAAAATAGATAAATTTTAAAATTTAAAAAATAAAAGCGGAAATAATGTTAAATAAATTAATAGTTTATAAATTTTAAAGTTTTAGATTATAATAAATTATTTATAATTTTAACAATATTTTTTAGATTTTAATTTATATTTTATTTTTAGAAATTATAAATTGTATTAATGTTTCATAAGTTTATTATACTGTATATTATTTCTAATTAAAAGTATAAAATAATTTTGATTTGTTAATGTGTAAAATTTATAAATAATTATTAATTTATAATATAATTTAATCTTAATTTAAACTTGTTGTTTGTTAATTAAAAAAATATTATTAAATTTATGAATTAATTATTTTGAGTTTAATATAAAAATAATTTTTCAAAAATGTTTTAAGTCTTTTTGACTTTGACATCCAAATATAAATACACAAAAACTAGTGCTTTAAATATAAATGTTTCAAAAATAAATTACAGCCTTTTTTTATAAAAAAGATTAAATAAAAAATATTTCATGTAATTGCATTGAATATAAAAGATATTTACAAATGTAATTAACAAAAATAAATGAATAATCTAAAAATTATTTTAAAATAAATTACAAATATTGTTTGTAAAATAAACATAAAATAAACAATGTTTCTGGTAAACTCTAAACCTTTAATGTATAAACTAATTTCTAAGTTTAATTACGTTTGCATTGTTATCAATTGGTTGCCAAGTAAATTTTATTTGTTGATTTTTATTTTTTTGTTAATTTTTAACAAAAAATAAAATATCAAATTTAAATTAATAATAACAAAAAAATTTTAATTTAGCTTTTTTGCCAAAAATTATATTTCTAATACAAAATATATTAATGATTTAATAAAATTAAAATTAATTACAGTTAGGTATATAAAATTTCGTTATTTGTATTTTTATAATTTTAGATATTAAATTTAGTATTAAATACGTTTACATAAAGATACATAAAAATAAATATGCGGTTGTCACCTAAATTATTTAAATTACATAATCGCAGGTAACTCAATTTGCTTAATCAAAATAAATTTTAAAATATTAGTTAAACAAAGTATTAGTTACACAACAGTTTGTTAAATATTAAAAACGTTATTATATATAATAAAGTATTAAGCATAAACAACAATAAAATTTAAAATTTGATAACTCAATTACACAAGAAATGTTAATTACATATTTATTGTTTATAAATTTTTTTGTCATTTAATTAAAATCACATATTATAAATTAATAATTAATATTTATTAATTAATTAAATCTTATTTTTAAAAATTTATTGTAAAAATTATATTTTATATGCTTGAAAAAAATTCGTATAAAATAAAAAAACTCAAAGTGCGTTTGGTAAATTTATGCGGAATGTTAGCAAAAAATTAATATGAAAAAGTTTAAGAAAAACAAATTTCATAATAAATAAATTAGAGCTTTTTATTAATGATTTTTGTCATACGTAAATAATTGCTTTCCAATTTAATCAAAATTATTTATTTGTTGCATTTAAGTTAATTTTTCTAATTTATTTACAGTTTGCATAATGCTTATTATAGTAAATTTTTCATATAAATAAATACAATAATTAAAACAATATTTAAATTAATTTAATTAATCTTATGCATTAATATTAATTTATATAGAGCAGAAATAAATAAATAATTTATTATTTATATACAGCTATACATACTAATAATTTCTATTACAATTTAACATATATAATATTAAAAGGTTGTAGATATAAACCAGATCAAAACGCCAGATCAAAACTATATATACATTTCTTTGAAAATGTATTAAAAATGTAAGTATTTATAATCAAGTATTAAGCATAAACAACAATAAAATTTACAATTTTATAAATCAATAAATCAATTACAAAAGATAAAATAATTACATAATTATTGTTTGAATTTTTTTTTGTCATTTATTTTGTGTTATTTAATTGAAATCACTTATTATAAATAATTAATATTTATTTATTAAATTTTATTTATAAGAGATTATTGTAAAAATTAAGATATTTTAAAGATAAAAAAATTTTAGTATAAAATAAAAAAGCTTAAAGTGCGTTTTGTAAAGGAGGATACAGCATTATCTGCTTGTGTTGGCTTTTTTTAAAATAAAATTTATTTTATTTTTATATGAAATAGTATTTAAAATAAATACATTTGGTTATTTTTAAAATTTTAAAAAACGCCCAGGAGGCGCTCTACCCGCTTTTAAAGTCTAAATATTCAAACACGGTTTTTTGCTAAACTATAATTATTAAAAATATGAAAAAAATACTCAAAAATTCTAGATTTGATAATTAATCAATAATTAAAATTAAATTTTAAAAATTATTTTATTTACTTGGTCAAATAATTTTTTAAAAAATTTATTTTAAAAAAGGCCAACACAAGCAGATAATGCTGTATCCTCCTTTATGCAAAATTTTAGCCACAAATTAATAAAAAAGAATTTGACAAAAACAGATTTCATAATAAATAAACTAGAGCTTTTTAATTATAAATTTTGGCATACGTCAATAAAACAATAAATCGGGTTATCCAATTTAATAAAAATAAATTGGTTGTTATAATTAAGTTATTTTTTTAAAACTAATTTACAGTTTGCATAAAGCTTATTATAGTAAATTTTTCATATAAATAAATACAATGAGTAAAATAATATTTAAATTAATTTAATTGATCTTATGCATTAGTAATGATTTCAATTTAGTTGAAATAAATAAATAATTTATCATATATATACAATGTCTAATTTTTTAAAGTTTAAAAGTAATAAAATAATATTTAAATAAAAATCCCCTAAACAACCCGTTGGCGGACAAAATATAAAATATTAATATCTTTGTTAAGAAGTGTTTATAAAAATAATAATGATTATTTAAATTGTCGTGGGCACAGAAAATCAAACATTGTTAGTAATAATGAAATTTTTGTTGTACTTTGATTTAGCCAATATTTTAATAAATAATAAATTACATAATTTTAAATAATCAGAAATCAAAATTACAGTTTTGTTAAATAAAAAAAAGTAGATATTTATGATAACCAAAATAATAGCAATTTATGTAAGTTTATTATCTTAATTTTTAATATATTTTAAAGATTAAAAAAAGAATTAGCCAAATAATCTCTTTAATTTTAAAAATTTGTATTAACCCCATCCCCTTTTAGCATTTGGTCATCACAAAATGAAATCATCGACTTTTGCCGGCCGCCAAATTTTTCGGGTTTAAAAAAATAATATTAGGAAATATTTTCTAAAATAATGCTGTATTTTGTTTAAATTCAGTTTAATTAACTAAATTTAGTTTAAATCCGATTTAAATCTAGTTAAAATAGGAAAAATCTCATCATAATTATATGGATTTTTTTAGCGTTTTGGAAAAATCCCTTCCAATATACCTCTTGGATCGGCCTAGCTTTTTAATCTCTTATATATTGTATATTAATTTATTAAAACAGTAATAGTATATAATTAAAATAATACATTCTAAATAATTATTCAAATGCATAAGTAAATTTTTTGTAAATAAAATTAAAAATAATGTTAAAATAAATTTATATATAATTAAATTATATTTATTATAACCAGATTATAACAATTTATTTTTATACAATGTGTTTATTATTTATATTTATTGATTACAACATTTTTATTTTTGCATTAGTTACACACCAGTTTGTTAAATATTAAAAAATATAATTATTTATAGTTAAGTATTAAGCATAAACAACAATAAAATTTACAATTAATCAAAAAATCAATTACAAAAAATAATTTAATTACATATTTATTGTTTGAAAATTTTATTGTCATTTATATTGTGTTATTTAATTAAAATCACATATTATAAATTAATAATTAATATTTATTTATTAAATTTTATTTTTAAGAAATTATTGTAAAAATTATGATATTTTATAAGCTTAAAAAAATAAATATAAAATAAAAAAGCTCAAAATGATTTTTGTAAATATTTGCAGAATGTTAGCCACTAATTAATAAGAAAGAGTTTGACAAAAACAATTTTTATATTAAATAAACAAGAGCTTTTACTTCTGAAATTTTGTCAATTATCCAAAACTCAATAAAACAATTTAGCGACACATTGCTTTCCAATTTAATAAAAATTATTTGCTTGTTGTAATTAAGTTAATTTTTCTAATTTATTTACAGTTTGCATAATGATTATTATGGTAAATTTTTCATATAAACAAATACAATATTTAAAAGTAATTTAATTGATCTCATGCATTAATAATAATTTAAATATGGTAAAAATAAATAAATAATTTTTTAATTATGTACAGCTATAAATACATTAAAAAATTTATATTTTAAAAATATTTAGAAATTGACAATAATTATATATAAATTGCATTTTACGTTATGCAATTTAATTATTAATAAAATGTTATTTATATTTAATTTATTTATTGTTTTCTCGAAAATATCTATTTTGTTAAAAATATGTCTTTGTAGTTTTAATATCTTTTGAGCCAGTTTAAAAGTTAATTATTATTGACTTGAAGCTTAAGTTTTTATTTAAAATTATTATGCAAATTACAAGTTATAATAACAACACTGTTTATTTTCTAATTTCAGTGGTGACATCAATTATTACCACTACTTGTTTATTAAAGAAGTTTTAACCATATTTTTCGGCGGGATTAATTATTTCAGTATTATAGACCTCATCAAAATACACCTTTTTGCCATTGGAACCATATTTTTAAATAATTTAGTTTTCGAGTTATTTAATATCAAACTTCCGACTTTAATGGGAATTTGGCCAAAATTCCAATTTTCAAAAATTAATTTAACCCCCGTCCCTGACTAATTTTCGCGTGAATTTTTTTTGAACAATCTACTAAGAATAAGAAAGTTTTTAAACTTGGTTTCAAAGTGAATTCACGAGAATTTTTGTATTTTTTAAATATATTTTTTATATTGCAACGACATGTGGACTAACATAGACTGGACCAGCAGGCATCAGTGACGTTTTGCTGTAATTTATATCATTAAAGTATGCAAAACTTGTTTGGATTTTAGAATCAGAATCAAAATCAGAGTTAGAATCAAAGTTAGAGCTTTAAACTGAGTTTTCATAAGAGTTCACAAGATTTTAATTTGGAATCTGACTAACTCTGGCTCTGGCTCTGGCTCTGACTCTAATTTTGATTCTAAAACTCCTACAAGTTTTGCATACTTTAATGACGTAAATTACGGCAAAACGTCATTGATGCCTGCTGGTCCAGTCTGTGTTAATCTACATGTCGTTGCAATATAAAAAATATATTTAAAAAATACAAAAAATCTCGTGAATTCATATTGAAACCAAGTTTAAAAACTTTCTTATTCTTAGTAGATTGTTCAAAAAAAATTCACGTGAAAATTATTCAGGGACTGGGGTTAAAATAATTTTTGAAAATTGGAATTTCGGCCAAATTCTCATTGAAGTCAAAACTTTGATATTAAATAACTCGAAAATTAATTTTTTAAAAATATGGTTCCAATGACAAAGAGGTGTTATTTGATGAGATCTATAATACTGGAATAATCAATCCCGCCGGAAAAATATGGTTAAAACCCTTTTAATTTTACAATTATCGATTAAAAATTTATCTTACTTGTTAGACGATTGTAAATCAGAGAAAGCAAAATCAGCTATAACAGAAATTAAAAAATATAATTTAAATTTAAATCTAATTTTTTTATCACTAGATCGGAGATAGTTGAATTCGACAGTTTGATAACATAATAGCTGAAAATAGGACTTGTTCATAATATGCTAATAAGTAACTAGAGCGTCATAATGTATCCAAAATGACAGAAATAGTTGGATTAGATTGGCATTAAACATTCCCTAACAAACGAATTATTTATTTATATTTTTTTGTTAGGGGATGTTTTAAGGAGGTTATTTTTTAATAATTTGTATTGCTGGAGAAATAAACTTATTTATTTAATACTTTTAAATTCTAAACACAATTTTTATTTAATTTTTAATTACTGTTTATTTATGAAATTTTAAATATATATATAATTACTAATTTGTATTAATTAGTAATTTTATACTAAAAAATTAAATTTTCTAAAAATAAGCTTTAAACCGTTATTCTATAGAAAATATTTTCAATAGTTTTATTTTTGGTGCCCACAGCAAATTTAAAAATAATAACTATTTTTATAAACATTTCGTACTATGCAAAATAGTTATTTGTAATATAGCCGCCACTGGGGGCGTTTAAGGTGGTTTTTGTTTTGATATTTTTTAACTTTTATTTTAAGAAAAATTAAATCATAGTTTTAAAACATTTGAATTTTAAACACAATTTTAAGTTTGTTTTCTATTACAGCTTAATGAAGATATGACATTTATATATATTTAATAAATTTTGTTTATAAAATTAAAGTTTATATTCTAATATTCTAAAAGCATTGTTAGTAATTTTATATAAAATTTATAACTTTATGAAACTGTAATTTAAAATTAAATAAAAATTGTATCTAACTATTAAAAGTTTTAAATATAAATTCAAATTTTTAAAAGTTTAAAAGTAATAAAAAAACCTCTAAGCAAACCATTGGAGGAAAAAATATATAAAATTAATATCTTTGTTAAGAAGTATTTATAAAAATAATTATTATTATTTAAATTAAAGTGGGCACCAAAAATAAAATCATTGTTAGCAAAATTTATTAAATTTTTAATAATATTAAAATTTTTGAAGCTTTTGAATTGACCAATATTTTAATAAATAATAAATTAAATAATTTTAAATAATTAGAAAACAAAATTACAGTTTTGTTAAATAAAAAAAAGTAGATATTTATGATAACCAAAATAATAGCAATTTATATAAGTTTATTATCTTGATTATTTTTAATATATTTTAGAGTTTGAATAAAAAAATTAGCAAAAAAACATTTTAATTTAAAAAAATTTAATTTATTCCCCACCCCTTAGCATATGGTCCTCAAAAAGTTACCCCTCACTTTTGCCGGCCAACAAATTTTTCTGATTTTTTTTAGTAAATGTAGATAATATTTCCTAAATTAATGCTGAATCCGGTTTGAATTCACTTTAATTAACTAAATTTAATTTAAATTTAATTTAACTTTGACTTAAATCTAGTTAAAATGGGAAAAATATGATCATAAATATATGGATTTTATGAGCGTTTTGGTACCAAATTAACTTAGTGATTCTTTTTGAATAACGTGTTATTAATAATAAATAATGTTTTCAATTTCAATTAATAATAATGTTTTCAATTTATTAAATTTAAATAAAATTTTTTAAAAAATTTATATTTATTTTACATTAATAAATTAATTGTCCGAATACGGTTTTCCAAAATTAATGTAAATTAAAATAAAGTATAAATAAATAAAATAATTTAAATTTAATTACAGTTTTGAATTTGAGAAGGAATTCGAATCTTTATGTTTTTATTAATCTTAACTTTAATTGATTTCTAGTTTAATGACTAATTAATTGCAAAACGTATTACTAATTGATTATTATTCAGAAATATGATTAATAGAGTGACTAATACTAACTCTAACTCTATGACTCTAACACTATGATTCTAACTCTATGACTATTGTATACATTCTATGCATTCCTATGTGCCGCTTTTCTCACTTTAAAGCCTATACTTTGATATAATTTTTGTATGCTTTCACTTTATTTTACTCTGAGCTCTCAAACAGTTAAAATGTAGGGTTTTTTGTGCTAATTCTAATAAAGTGTTTTTGTTATGTTATTTGTTGTGTGCATTGATTCAAATGTTTAACCACTCGATGTCTAACCACTTTACGGCAAACTCCCGATATTGGGCTCATCCACTCAGTGCGTAGTGAAGACTTATCACCAATTACTGCCGCCGCGTTACGACTTCTTGGCCAACATTTTCCGATATCAACTGATCCGTCATTAGTCTCGGTATGACTTTCGGTCAGACATAACTAATTCTACTCTTTTAAGCCACAAATCTGAAGCGTTTGAACTGATTGTTGACCCCACTCATCCACTTCTGCACCGCTGACTAACATTCGGTTAACACCCGAATAGTCTTGGGTCACATTTTTGGCGCAGTCGGTTCTACTCGTGGAAAACCTTCAGTCATCGCTTCTAATTAAAAATTCTTTAGCAGTAGCTGCCGCCTAAAACCTAGTTTTAGTTACCGGCACGTAGAAAATAGTTCTACGGCTACCATTTTTTCAACACTTCTTCTTCATCAACATCTACGACAATAGCGGCCGCCCAAAACCTAGTTTTGGATTACGGCAGATAGAACCTAGTTCTATCGCTATTCATCGTTTCTTCATCACTGATAGCTGCTGACCCGAATAGTCTTGCGGTCACATTTTCATTGATAGAAAAATAAAATTTTATTTATTAAAGTGTGTTATATAAATGTTTTAAAAAATAGATAAATAATATTTATTTAACTATTATAAATTTTTAAATTATTTTTAATTTTTTCTTATAATTTTACTAATATATTGTAATAAATTTTAATAATTTATTAAGTTTTATAAACAAAATATTTTTAATTTGTTAATTAAACAAAAATGGCATATAAAAAACGGATAGTTTAAATATTTATTTATTTCTGATTTAAATTTTTGTTAAATTTGTTTTATATTTAGTTAAGTAAAATATAGTTTTATTTAATTTAAATATATTTATATATTCAAATAGCTAATTTAAAAATTTTGCCAAATTTAAAAAAAAACACTTTTATCATCCCAACTTTTCTGAATAATTTAAACATTTAAAACAGGGTATGAAAAACATTTGTTTGTTTTATTAGTAAATATTAACTGTAATTATAAATTTAGCATTTGGAAAAATAATATCATGAATTTTAATATTTTTTTATACAAAATTTTAAATCAATGTTTTATTATGTTTACAAATTAATAACAATTTAATAAAAAGCACAAATGTCTTTTACATTTTGCATTAAACCGAAGCCGTATAAATATAAAATTTTATTTCTCCATTTTATAATTAATTAATGTATTAGTTGAACAAACATTTACTACTGTACACATATCCAAAAGGTCAATTCATAAAATTTATATTAAATAAAAATTAATTTTTGAAACCTATTCATTTTTAAAATATTGACATTTGTGGAAATTTATTCAATTAAACTATGTTTAAAATTCAAAATAATTAACACATTAACTGTTTATTAAACTTGTAAAAACAGTGTATCTACATTGATCAAAGACATTCTGGGTAATTAATTGTAACTATGACTTTTGAAACTATGACTTTTCATCAGAATTTCAGGCATTACCTCCCGTTCACTGCTAATAAAGATTTCAACATAAAAAAATCGATAATACAGATTGCTTTGTTAATAATAATTGGGTCTACGTTTCTTTCGATTGGATTCACGATTTAATTACACAATGGAATTATCAAGCTCTCAATACGCTTTTTAAACGTTGGCGGGTTAAGTCTTTTGGCTTTCTATTTACACATATTGTTGCCTTTGTCGATAATATCAAGGGAGTTGGCGGACAAACTACCCCGACAATGACTCCGTCGCTTATCGACTTTTTTGAAGTATTTATCGATAAACAGGAAAAATTAACGGTCTTTGGGATAAAAGCTAACGAGTTGCCTAATCGTAGAATGCAAGTGTCTTATGGCGAACGTACACACAGTGAATTTAAAGTTTTAAAATTATGCGATCTTAAATGACACAGGATAATATTGCTCAAACCGCTTCATCTATCGATAGTCAAAAACTGTATCGTTTTGAAAATTTACCGAGTTATTTTTTTGTGAATATTCAATAAGGATTAGGATATACGCATTATGTACACGAAGTTGATAAATATGGCTAATATGGTTTGGGATCACATAAATAATTATTCTGTTAATGGATACTTTACGATTTTTTATAGAGTTCAAAGAATGAATGTTAATGATTACGTCAAAAAAACTGCAACAAAGAAACAGGATTATCCAACAATTAATCTTATGTTATCGTCATTGTCCGAACACGTATGGCGTAAACTGCCTCCTGTAGTATTTTTGCGAGTTTTTTTATATTAAAAATGTGAATGGTACGCCAGTTCCATACGGCTTCCTTATTCATTGCACTTACTTTTGTGAATTTGAAAGCAAACGCAACTTTATTATTCCGAGACCACTTATTACTACTAATAATTACGAAGAACCGTTTGGATCTAAAAAGTGGCAAGCATTTGGTGGTGATAATCATTAACAAAACTCATAATTAATTTTTAAATAATTGTTATGTCTCAGGCCAATTTGGCCATGTGTATGGTTTTCTTGGCTAATACTAATACTTGTAATACTTTTTAATAAATAAATGCAAATGTAAATTAATTGTGTGTTGTTGTTTCTTTGCGCTTTGGCGCGGTTTGGGCGCCTTTGGCGCGGGGTTTTGGCATTGTAGAGATGCGGTAAAGTGTAAACGCAAGTTTTTATTTTGTTTACGCGTGAGCACTTCTAGTACTCTTCTTCCAACTAACCTAATATGACCTAACCTAACCTGGATGAATTAGCGAATTAAAACTAAAGCAAAACTGCATATTTTTCTTCACTCTTAGATTTGTAATCTAAATGTTTGGACACAAATAAATTAATATTTTAACAAAAAATTTTGTGTATGCATTAATTTAGTAAAAAAATTAGTTAAACGAGGTAGAAGGGCTTGGGGCGGGCGAGTAGCCAAAAAAGGGCGTAAAAAAGGGAAAGGGGGTTAAGGCAGCAAAGGCTATTAAGCCAGAACTTCTACAATATATTTACTTTGTAAATGATGATTACTTGAATAATATATTGAGTAAAAATTAATATTGACTTGAAAAATAAACAAGTTGACTTTGAAAAGTATCTAGTTATTAAATTTGAGATATTACTGTATATTCTAATAAAAAATAATTTTTAAATTAAATTAAGATAAAATTAAAAATATTTATTAATAATTATTCTGTATTTTTAAAGTTTTAATTATACAGTATTATAAATAAAATTTTAAAAAATACAATTATAAATTAAAACAAAAAAATTTTATAAAACAATAATATAAAAATAATTTATTAGTAATATTTTAACATATATCAAATTTGTTTATTTATGGTTATTATATGGTTATTAATTATATAAATTTTTTAAATAATAAAACAATTATATAATAACGTAATTTTTTAATTTTAATATAAATTATATATTTTTAAACATTTTTTACAAGAACATATTGCATCATATAATATTTATCTTTTAATAATATTAAGTTCTCAATTTGCGACATTTTTTGTCACTTCTGTGAAAAGAAAATGGATAGAGGGGACCGTCACATAATGAAATGCGGACATTTTATTTATTCGTTATGCTTCGCTATTATAAAGAGTGAGCAACGGGAAAAGTGGGAAAATGAACAGCAATTTGTCAACTTCGTCATTTGCTTTGAATGTCCTGGTTTTACTCAAGTAAGCGACGAATTCCCTGGCACTCAAACCAAACAAAATGAAATCGACGCCGACTTGGTGGATTTTATTTTGGATGTTACTTCAAATCAAAATCTGTATATTTTAGAAATATTTAATATTAATTGATTATTTATTTTTTTGTATTTTTTATATTGTTTTTTTACTAATAAAAATTATTTTTGGCATTGTTTTTTTTATTAAATTTGGCGCAAAATACTGTAGTCCTACTACAGTAGATCAAAAATAAATATATACCTATAAGAAGATATAAACTACTAATAAAAAAATTTTTATATTTTATTTTAATAGTCGTATCATGGCAAAACATATATGCTTTAAATGCAAAATATTATTTTTTTTCAATGAAATAATGGAGAAAGGGGATCGACATCAAATGTGGTGCGGGCCCTTTATTCATCCTCTTTGTTATGCAATAATGAAACAAGAGCAATACGAAGCGTGGTGGAACGGGATAAAGTTTGGAAACTTTGTTATTTGCCCAACATGTCCCGGACTAACTTCTGTTTCGAATAAATTTATTGGTACTCAAGACGCACAGAATCGAAAGAATGCCGATTTTGAGGATTTTATCCGCGATGTTGCTCTCCAAGCCAATTTGGAGATCGATAAAATTTTTAAATTTAATTAATATCTTGTATCATTTATTTGTTTTAGTTTTATTGTTATTTTTTATTTCTAATAAATATGTTTTATTGCAATATTTTTGTTTTTTTTTAATTTATTTATTTAAATTTAAACTAAAAATATTGGCCTGCTGTATTACAAGGGCTACATGTAATGGAACTACAGTAAGTAAAAATTATTACCTTTAAAAAGACCATACTAACTCTTAATTTCAACAATATTTTAACTAATTATTAGCATAAACGTATAATTTTAATGCATAAATAAAATGACATAAAAATTTCAATTGCAGTTACGACAACAACTTATTACAATTATTTTTATTTATTGTTAATATTAAAAAAAAAATTTCGATTTTTTTAAACAATTCGATAAACTCAAATTTATGGATAAAATATTTAATTTGTTAATAAACAAATTTAAATAAAAACATAAATTTATATGTTTTATAAATTTCAAATAATAAATGCAAACAATCGGCCAATTTTTAAATTTATATTAATTTGTTTTTTAAATATATTATTAATATATTTTATACAGTTTTTAATTTGTTTTTTAAATAATAATTTTAATAAATTTTTATTATTAATTTTAAAATATTAATATATTTGTTAATATAATTTTAACGTTAGCTATTTATTTTTTTAAAATTAAAATTAATTTATATTTCAATAATATTACTTAATAGTTAGATAAGGAATGGATGAGAAAAAATAGTAAAGTTAAGTAAGACCTAGTAGATTATATTTATGTACAAAAAAAATGTCATCTTAAAATAAATTTGGCAAAATTTAATTTATTTAAAATTTTTTAAATAAAAAATTAAGCTATTATTAAAAGAAAATTATTTTTATTATTTATTTTTTACATTGAAATATATTTATCTTTTTTATATAAATTAAGTAATAAAATTTGACTAGCAACTGCAATAATTGTTTTGATTCCGTAATAAACTTGCATTTTCATTTCTGATTAAATTTTCTAAAATAAAAAATAAAAATTTAAAAATAAAGCAAAAAATATTAATTTATTTATATAAACTAGCCTGTTTTTGCCCAAATTATTTGATATAGTAATGCATCAAAATAGTAGAACAATATCATAGCAACGCCGGAGACGACAAAGAAAATTACTCGTAATGTCCAACCAATAGACGCGAGAATACCATAAACCCAGTAATCAGTTTCCATAACAATATATAACAACCAAATTAGATATCCGATTGCAACTGTCATTAGAAGTAAAAGTCCATATTTTTGATTATCTCTCTTGTGTTGCACCAGATATAGCTCCAATAGTAAAATCGGCAAAACTATAGTATGCTGAAATTTAAAAAATATATATTTATCGGATTAAAACTTTAATTTTTATTTACTCTACAAATTTAAATCTAACTAATGTTTTGAAAAATTAATTTTTGTGTTAAATGTTATCAAATTTTTAATAATGTGCTTGCCGTATTGTGGTTTATAGTTTAGCTGTCACATATGACATCTGCATGTTTGAGTCATAATTTATAGTTTAAAACTGTTAAAATTACTGATTTAATAAAATTGTCAAAGTAATTTTTATTAAAATTAGTGTAACTTTTAAATAAATTAATAAAAACTAAATAATTTTTTGCAGTAAAACATACAAATTTTTCACACAAACAAACAAGTTACATAATTAATAGCAATCCAATTATTTTATATTACAAAAAATAATTTATTTGCTGGTTTACATTCTATATATTCTAAATTGCATTAAATTAAAAAATAATTTTTTTTTGTAAAAATCAAATAATATTAATATATATAATTTTACAACTACAGTAGTTAAAAATTAAATAAAATAATTAAACATAAACCTACAGTCGTATGATTAAACCAAATCGGATACCACTGTATGAGCTCTGCCGGTAATATAAGTTCCCGATCATAGGCATAGATTGACCAAAAAGTAATGACAACAAAACAGCCAATCGGAAACGCCAAGCAATTAAACAGTACATCACGTATACTAACCACTAATATGTACAAAGTTGATTTATTTGTTTGCAAAATGGCGGCCAATAAACAAAAATAAAATGTTGAGAACTGAATGATTAGATTCCAAATCGTAAAGTATTTAAGTCGTCCGCCAATCACCGCCTTTGGATTTCTTGGTTGTCTCTCCTCGTGAGTAAAGCACCAGTAGATTGAATATCCATACACTATGGTAGCTGATAATTGCAGAAGCACAGGTAGCACATTATTTAACAATGTCATTTTTGAATTTTTAAACTTTTTATTTGTTTGTTTAAAATTATTATTCTTTGAATAATTTTAGTAGATTAATTTGATTTTTCACTAAAATTAACAATACGCTTTAATAAATTAAATTTTTATTGTGATAATTAAATTTTGTTTCAAATGTCATTGCTTTAATTGTTTTACTGAATAAGAGCAAATATTAGATTTAATATTATATTATCAAGATTATAATCTAATAATTTTATGTCAAGAACATTGATCAAAGTACAAGTGTAAGATTTTGTGTATAAAGTTTATTATGAATCATAATTAATGATTAATTCTAAAAAATTTTAATTATTAATAAAATAAAATAAAATAAATAATTTTTTAATTTCTTGGTTTTGAAAATATTTTCTATTTATTTAATTTTTTTTATTCAAACAAGACATTGATTTATTATTCTCTTACGTAATTATTAAGTTAACATTTTAAAGTTATAATTTATTTAAATATTTATTTTTGCATAATAGCCGGAACACAGTTATCCATTGAATAAAAATATCGATCAATTAGTAATTGTGGTATAAATGAAAGAAACTTAACAATCAGTCTAAGAACAAATCCATTAACCGGCTGATATTTTTGTTTCGGATTAGAGCTAACAATAGCATTAATCATGTCATTTACAACAATATCAAGATTATTACCAGGATTATGATTAGCACCACGTGGCTTTTTTAAAGTATTAATATGCTTGTTAAAATATTCATCACCGTAAACTTGTTTAACGCTTTCATCGGTTTTATCCCAGGTCTTTTGCATTAGCTCAGCTGCCGAGTAGAATATTTGTGTTTTAAACACACCAGGCTCAATTGTTGTGACATTGACTCCAAATTTATTCATTTCTCGACGTAATGTATCGGCAAATGAAATAATCGCCGATTTAGTCATACAATAGACCGGAATTTTATCCGAAGCGACGCGTCCACCAAGACTTGCAGTGATTACAATTCGACCTAATTATTCAAATAATTAAATTAGTATAACAAAATATATAATAATTAAAACAAATATAATAGATTATATTTTTGCAATTAATATTTTTTTATAATCTTTTTTTTCTCAAACAATATTTTATAAATTATTGAAAATGTATTTATAAAAATTATTATTATTTAATATTTTATGTTTAGAAAATAAGAATTTATTGTTTTTATAAAGTTATATTGTGAAAAAATTATTTCTCTAACAGTAATGGTTAATTCACTAGCGTATTTTTAATATTTATATTTTAACATTTAATTACAGGATATCTACAAACTATATATTTTTAATTTTTTCATTAAATTAAATTTTTACATTTAAACTTCCTTATTCTATTAACAAGCATGAAATTATTTTTATAAACAAATAATTTGTAATGAAAAATAATATGTAAAAATTATAATCAAGAATTAAATCATATTTTCATTTAAAACCTAAAGATGTCAATAGGTGTTTTACTAATAAGTAATTATTTTATCTAGAAAATTTTTTTAATAAATATAAATTATGTTATTTACGAGTTTAATACTCATATTTATTTACACATATATAGACAATTGCATTGTTGATTAAATATAAATGTTATATATGTAATAATTATTCATAAATATATTGTAAATTTTGCAAACTGTATAAATTTTTAAATATTGTTTTTAAAAGAAGAAATTTTGTATATTTTACTATTATATAATAAGCTTAATTTATTTAGATAATCAGCAAATTGCTGAAATGACCTTTAATCTATCTACTTACAAGTTTGAGTAGAATGTAAAATTATAATCTTAAAACAAATTTTTATATATATTTACCAAAAATATATTGTTAATTCGAATTATATAATTTAATTTTTTTTTTGAAAAATTTATACAGTCTAAACAAAATATTTTTTACTAACCTTTTGATTTTCTAATGAGCGGGATAAATTTTCTTGTCACCCGAACTACACCAAACACATTGACTTCAAACACACGTTTATAATCCTCGAGTTGACCCCATTCTAAGTGTCCGTATGTTATGATACCCGAGTTGTTGACTATTGCCCACAACTTGTGATTACTTTTGTCAAGATCTTCATTGACGCGGGTATAACAGTCACTGATCTGCTGGTCATCCGTGACATCCATTTCCAAAACAATCATTTTGTGTTTGAATTGGCAATTCAGTGCCAACTGCTCTGAACCCGAATTACTCGAATCCAAAACTGTCGCATAAACTCGAAAACCCATTTCATTCAGTCTTATTGCCAATCGGTGACCAAACCCGGAGTCACAGCCTTTTTCAAAAAAAAATTATTATTTAATAAAATTATTTGCTTTGTAACAAGATAATATTTGTTTTCAATACTAAATATACCAGTAATCAAAACTGCCTTCCCATCTGGTTCAATATCTCTATTCCAGAACATTTTCAATTATTTATTATATTTTATTACTGTTTTATTTATTTTAATTTAAAATGATAATTTTATCACAATTATTTGACAATTCAGTATTTGAAAAAATAATGTTTAACTTTGTCAATTTAATAAACCAACTTTGTTTGAGGCAAGTAAGGTAATAAAATGAAATCATGGTAAAACCACTTTTTAGTTTTTAGAATATATTTAAGACGTGTTTATATGCGCTTTGAATTTTAATTATAAATGATTAATATTTATGAGTTTGAATCAAAGCAATTGTAATGCTCTATTACTAATAATAAT
This sequence comes from Belba bartosi, assembly GCA_034693685.1. Taxonomy (NCBI): domain Eukaryota; kingdom Metazoa; phylum Arthropoda; class Arachnida; order Sarcoptiformes; family Damaeidae; genus Belba; species Belba bartosi. The sequence continues at coordinate 8,919 of JAQFXP010000394.1, read as the reverse complement.
TACTAATAATATAGTGACCGTTTTTACTTGAGCAAGTTTTATCAATAAATTTTCTCATAATTTCAATATAAATCTTGTTTATCTTCATTAAATATCTTAAAATTAAACAGGTTTATAAAAATTGTTGCTGCAGTGAAACATAAACAAAGTCAAAGTTTAATTTTAATTATTAAATTGTTTTTTATATTAATTTAAAATTGAAAATAATGTACAGTACTTAATTAAATTGTTTAATTAATTATAATTATTAGACTAAAATTAATATTAAAACTGTAACATAATTGCTAAATCAATTTTATGTTTAAAGATTTACAATTATATATTGTTTTTGGGGTTAAGTGTTATGTTTTTGGCACAATCTTAACTTAAATTAAATTAAAGTTTTAATACATAAACTTGATAATTATATATATAATCTTGCAATTTTTAAACTTAAAACAAGCATAAATTACATTGTGTCAAAAATAAAACACGAAACAATTTGAAACAATATATAAAAAAAATAATTTTCTGTTTTGAACCAAAAACCAAAACTTCTGTATATATTGTTTATTAGAAATAATTTTTACAAGCACAAAACGTTTATTTAAAGTAATTTATTTTAAGTATTTCTGATAGAGTCAAGTACAGTTTATTCATATTAAATCTAAAATAAAAATAATTTAAACATACAATTTAAAATAACGATAACTGATATAAATAATAGTTGGCATGCTAGCCGCAGACGTTAACATCATGCCAAACGAACGATACTTGGGATAACCAAGAAAGAAAAATATTCGACCAGTAATAAACAGCAGATTGATCAACGGAATAATATTAATAATTAAGCTAGGCTCAATAAATGTGACTAGAATTAATTGTGAAAAAACCGACATTAAAAACTGTTCAAGTGAATTCAGAGCGATATTCTTGGCCATAAATGTGAGATGCTCATATCCGGCCATCGGGTTTACAGCTGGCGTATTTGTACGTCTCGAGCCAACATAGCTCATGCAAAATAACAGCCATGCGACGCCGGGTGTGGCATGTTGCAAAACGTATTTGATTCGAGCGCCAATAGCGGTGAGATCTTTTGCCTTGATGTTTTGACATTTGCCGAAATCAATTTTCCCGTTAATTACTGCGTAACCTAATATGGCAACTACGGCAATAGCAATCACCATTAATATTCCAGCCTTATTTTTAAACTTCTTAATTTCTTCTCGTTCAGCAGGCGTAAACTGTTTACTTGTAGACATTTTTAATTATTTCTAGTATGATACAAAAATTAATTAATAAATAAACTGTTTAAATTTTACAAGTGATAATTTTAAAAACTTATTTAGACTTATAAATATATTTTTACAGTTTTTTTTCTTTTAGACAAATTATATTAATGATAATTTTATAATAGATTTAATTTAGAAAATATTTTCTTATATACTTTACAGTACAAAATTATATTGATTTTAGTGCATTATGACGTCGACTAATTTTTTAGATAAAAGAAGTTATAGTGCAAAAAAGTCGTCAATTTATTTTGCATTCAAGGTCGTTTATTTTATGTCGGCATCATATTTTAGTGCAAATAAAATATATTCATGTAATAATATTAACTTATTTTGAAATTATTACAGTTTGTTTGTTTAAATATTTAAAAAATTGAATTTAAATTAATTATAAATTAAATATAAGTATTAAAAAAATAAAACTTTTTAAAATTTTAATTTACAGTTGTATATTATACAAACAAGATTATTTTATAAAAATAAAAATATTGATTACAAGTAAATATAAAATTATACTTTTTACTAAATAAATTATTAAATAATAATAAAATTTAATTAATTGGCAAAAAAACAAAGCGTTTTAATGATTTTAGGTTTGTTATTTAAAAATATAATATAAAAAATTTTTAAATATTATAAATATTAGAAAATTAAATTAAATTATTTTGCAATTTATATATTTAAATATATAATATTTCAAATATTTCGTATATAAATTTTACATTTATATCATTTAATTAACAAAGCATATAATATAAAACAAAACTAAAAAATGTTTCAAAAAATATTATTTACATATAAATTTTGACATATTGCCACATAATAAAACACATAGCCGGCACAATTGGAAAAAATGTTAGTGCAAATCCAAACTCGCGATAATTTGGATAACCAAGCCAGAAAAATACACGACCAAAAAAATAAAGCAAATTTAACACTGGTATAATATTCAAGATTTGATTTGGCTTTATATAACAAATTAAAATTAATTGAACAAACACAGACAAAATAAATTGTTCAAGGCTGTTCAAAAATATTTGTTTAGCTGAATCGGTGAGATGCTCGTGACCTGAGGTCGGGTCAACTGCAGGAGTGAACAATCGCTTCGATATAACGTAGAAGATACAGAAAAATAGCCAAAAAACACCTGGTGTTGCATGTTGAAATACGTATTTTATTCTTGGCACAAACTCGACAAGATCATTTGCTTTTATTTTTTGATATTTTCCAAAATCAATATTTTCGTTAATCATGGCATAAGCAATAACTGACAATGTTGCAATGCACATTGCCGCCATTGCATATACAATAACATGATTTCTTTTTATATCAACTAGCACCTTTTCACTGTATTTATCTGTTATGTTTTTCGACATTTAAAAAACTAATTTTAATATTCACCAAGTTAATTTTGATCAATATTAATTTCGATTAATATTTTAAAATATTGTTATTAATAAAATAAATATTTGTTCTTAAAATTTAATTTTCTAAATCTAAATACTATAAAATGGTGCCATCTATTACGGCACAAAAGTTTTAATTCTTTAAATATAATTATATTTTATTTATGCAAAAATTGGTAAATATTATAACTTATTATTTATGTCAAGATAATAATAGTGTATTTGCATAGAAATACAGTAGTCTTTATGGATTTAATATAACATTGAATGGCGTAACAATTTAAAATAAATTTTCAAAATAATTTGCAAAAAAAAACTTATCTACTGTAATTGTTTCAGCAAATTCAGAAAAATATTGTTTTTATTATTTGAGTTAAAAGTTTATTACCGAGATTTGAATGTACAGTTGATGAGCTTACGCTAATTAATATTATCGAACAAATAATATTAAAAAACAGTTAAAATAGTAGTCAGACTACTCTATGTGTTGATTGATGTAAAATTTTTCCAAGTGTGTATTCTTGGTCCAATTTTTGTTAAATTATTAACATTAATATTTTGATATTTGCTAATGTCTAGATCAGTAGTAGTAGTAGATCATCGTTAAATAAAGCAAAGCATAACTTACCATGCCAATTCCAAAAATTTATTGCATTTTGTCTGAATTTGCTCATATTTTTCATTTTATTTGCATTCAGAATTTTGTTAATATTTAATAACTTTATTATTTTAACTTGTTAATATGACTAATATTAAAATTATTAAAACAATTTGAATAAATTTATTTTCTAATTTTTATTACTGTTTAAATGCTTATTTGAATATTGAAATGAGCAAAATCTTATTTCAGCATATGCAATTTTAGGAATATTATTTTTTAAAATAATAATATGTATATGTTTGAATAAAATACAACTATAATTTTTTAATATTAATTTTTTAAAAAATTTAACAAAAGAATTTGATAAAATATTTAAATTTAAACCGTAATACCCCATATATTGCGGCATGCCGGTATAAGCGAGGATGACCATTTTTGCTAAAATGGCTTTACAGCCAATATAAAAAATTTGTTTAATTATTATTAGCAATTATTTTTATTAATTAAATACAAATTAATAACTGAATTAATTTTTATGCAACCTGCCATTTGTATTTGTCTAATTTTAAATTAAAATTTAACAAAATTATAAGGTTTTCCACAAATATTCCTATTTTTGTCTAATTTATTTAATATTTTTAATACATTTAATATAAAACATTTGATTTTTTATTTAATTTAGTTTATTTTAAACTTTACACAACATTATATTTTAATGTTAAGAGATATTATTGCATTTTTATTGTAAAATAATTTAAAATTTAAAGGTAAAACATTTGCCAAAAACCTGTATTTTTCTCGCTTATACCGGCATGCCGGTATACCCCGAGGTATACCAGAATGAGATTAACCTCACTTTATATAGACATGCCGCTATATATAGGGTATTACGGTACTAAATTTTTAAAATAAAATTTATTTTATATTATTTATATATTAATACAAAATTATAGTTTTTAATTTTTAAAAAATACAAGTTGAAATATTAATACATTTAGAAAATAATAAGTTTTAGGACTAATGTTTGCATATTTAGAAATAAATTTATTATACAAAAAAACTTATTTTTTATAATTAATGTTAATGCAAGATATATTTTTTATTTTATGTTTATTTTACAAATAAACATTGTAATTTATTTTAAAATAATTTTTAGATTATTCATTTATTTTTGGTAATTACATTTGTAAATATCTTTTTATTATCATTGCAATAACATAAAATATTTTTTATTTAATCCTATTTTTAAAAAAGGCTGTAATTTATTTTTGAAACATTTATATTTTATGCACTGGTTTTTGTGTATTTACATTTGGATGTCAAAGTCAAAAAGACTTAAAACATTTTTAAAAAATTATTTTTATATTAAACTCAAAATAATTGATTAATAAATTTAATAATATTTTTTTTATTAACAAACAACACGTTTAAATTAAACTCAAATTATATTTAAGTTTAATCCAAAAAAAAATTTAAAATTTTATTATAAATTAATTATTATTTATAAATTTTACACAATAACAAAACAAAATTATTTTATACATTTAATTAAAAATAATATACAGTATAATAAACTTATGAAACATTAATACAAATTATAATATATTTTAAAAATAAAATATAAATTAAAATCTAAATAATATTGTTAAAATTATAAATGATTCATTATAATCTAAAACGTCTAAATTTATAAATTATTAATTTATTTAACATTATTTCCGCTTTTATTTTTTAAATGTTAAAATTTATGTATTTTTACAAAATTTAAATCTAGACATTAAAAATTCAAAAAATTATAATTAAAATTTATAATAAAACTAAAAGTGGTTTTATACTTGATAACATTAAGAACAGTAAATTTTGCATTTTAGTCAAATTTTGTTTACTTATCATTTCTAAATTAAATAAACTTGTATCTATTGCATAATTCAAAACAGACATTCCATTATATATTAAGTTACATGAAAACTGTACTAAATAGTAAAACAATACACAGAAAGCAAGAGTAAACATAAAAACAAGTAAAAATATGGCCAATAGCTGTTCAACCATTAGCTAGTCATTATTTTATTGTATACGTTTATATAATCTTTAGATTTTTATTATTTTATATGCAATTTGTTTTTATTTTTTATTTTAGTTTTTATTTACAGCATGCAAAACACTGGCAATAGTAAATTGTTATATATATATATTATTTGTCATAAACTGTTTTTAAATTGCTCAATTTTTTTTAATATTTTAATTGATTTGTGGTTAGAATAATTGACTTACATCCATAACTTCTAATTTAATAAATAGGAAAAGCTGGGTTTACCTATAAACATGTTAATAAATATTTTGGTTTTTATTGACTGGTGAGTTATGCGAATACCGCTATCGATATAACTGTTTAATATTTATTTTTTCTAAAATAATTTACGGTTGATATTAAATGTGCGAAAAGTTAAATACTAGATAGATATTTTTTAAAATTATATACTACATAATTTTTTGTTGTTTTTTAAAATTTGCCTAGATATGTTTATTGTAATTGTGATTTTAAATGTTAAAGCTGTTTGAGCTTAAAATTTTAGATAAATTTTTTGTGCAACTTTCTAAATTCTAACAAGTTTATTTTAATTTAAATAATAAAATGTTACAAAAATTTGTATAAATTTAATTTTATGGCATTTTTTCATTTGTTAATTACTAAAAAATTAATAATAACAAAAATATTTTTATTTATGTCTAAAAATATAAAATTGTAACTTTAAACATATAAATTAAAAAAAACTAAAAAGTTAAATTTGTATATGTGAAAAGAATAAATTTGCCTATCATTTATATTTGCAACCAAAACTGATATATTTATAATAATAATAAATATTAAATATTCATTAAATAATATTTTAAAGTAATTTGTAATTAATAATTATTAAATATATAAAACCAAAGAAATTATAATTAATTAATTTTGAAAATTAAAATTTTATTAAAACATACAACTTTAATATGTTTTAATTAAAAAAAATTAAATCCAAATATTAATATATTTATAACTAATATAGATAACAGTTGGTATCATAGACCAAAAATTAAACGCTAAACCAAAAGAGCGTTTATTAGGATAACCGAGCCAAAAGAATACACGTCCGACAAAAAACATTAAATTTAAGACGGGAACAATATTCACAATTAATTTTGGCTCTAAATATGTGACCAAAATTAATTGCGAAAAGATCGACAGGATAAATTGCTCCAACGAATTGAGAAAAATATTTTTTCCCATTTGAGTCAAGTGTTCATAACCGGCGTTTGGGTTTACAGCTGGTGTGTTGGCTCGGAAGGATATCACGTAGAACACGCAAAATAGTAGCCAGACTACTCCAGGTGTTGAATTTTGTAGCACATATTGTATTCTTGGTCCAATTTCGGTTAGATTTTGTGCACTTATGCCTTGATATTTACCAAAATCTAGCTTGTCGTTAAACAACGCATAAGCTATTACAGCCACTATGCCCATTCCAACAACGCTCGGTATTACTTGACTGCCTTTAAATTTTTTCACCTCCTCCATTTCTTTGGCAGTAAACTTTTTGTTGGCAGACATTATTTTGGTAACTTGTTAATTTGACTTAAAAGATATTTATTGTAAATTAATTAACTTTTATGACGTTATATAGCTTTTGAGTTTAATTTGTAGACTTGAAGTGTACTAAATTGAATTAGCTTAATATGTTTTTATTTCTAGTAGTAAACATTTTTAGTGCATTTAGGCCTTGATGTTATCACTTTATTTAAAAGATATAAATATGTTCAAGGTCATTTGTAAACAAATATTTGTTTAATAAAATTTTATGTGTGACTTTTAAAAATTATATTTTAATTTTAATCTCAAGTTAAAATTGTAAAATTAAAACATCCATTATATTTAATTTACTTAGGGTGTTTTCTCAGCATAAAACTAATTGCTAGATTTTTTGTTTTAATCTAAAAAATAATTTTAATATATCATATAAACAGTTCTTATATTGGCAATTAGGCTAATCAAATCCTGTAAATAACTAATTAATTTTACTAGTTTAATTATTATTCCAATGATTGTTTACAAAATAAGTTATTACTTAAACCCTATTTAATCTTTATTAATATAATAATAAGTGCAAAATATTTGTTAAATTAAGTTTTCTTATATATAATGGTAGAGTTTAACAATAATCTGCATAAACTGTAATCTTTAGCAGAAAAATATATAGTTTATTTATTTGTTTTTATTTTATTTATATTTGGAAAACTTTGAGACCGTTTCAAAACTATTTGGTCAATTAATTATCATTTTTTAGTTATATTAAATTATTTTATAAGATTAATATAATTGATTAGTAAATTAAAAAATTTTATTATATTTTTTTATTAAAATTTTTTTTCTCAACGGAATTTTTTTTTATTTATTTACAGTTTAATATTAATATAAATCAATAAGCTATTTAAAATGCGTACTCAGTGCTGCCGCGTGCTTAGTTTTTACAATTAAATGTTTATTTTGATTTTATTAAAAACTTTTAATATACTAAATTAATTTTAAAATTTTAAAATAACCATTTTATTTTTAAAATTAAATTTTTTATTATGATAAAAAAATTAAAATAATTGCTGTTTAATAGCAAATATTTAGCACTTCTTAACTTTATTAATGGAATATGATAATTATCAAATTAAATTTGTTGTTTCTCGGTCTTAAACTTTAGATTATTTTCAAAAACAACCAACAGTAAATTTTTAAAGTTGAATAAATATTTTAAGTTATTTAAATAAATTATTTAAAATTAAAATTAATTAATGTTTTAATCTAACTTGTGTAGAATGGCTTTATAAACATACAAAAATTATTTAATATAATGGCATAATGGTTAACGTAATGCACTTAAAACGGAATAAATCCGGTTTTAATTTTTTATTTTGATAAATACATATTGCAAGTGTAAATGATGCATTTATTTGTCAAAATAATAAATTATCTATTAGAAAAATATTAACGTTTAAAGCATTGAACCGTGGTCTATTCTCTTATTAATGCATTACGTTAAATATTAGACAAACATATTAAATAATTTTTGTGTTTATTAATTTTTAATTTATTAATTTTTAAGCTATTCGAGACTAGATTAAAACAACAATTTATTTTAATATTAAATAATTTATTTAAAATACTTACAAGTTAGAATTTTTTTCTAAGTTTATAATTTTGCTGATAGTTGTTTAAAAATAATCTAAAGTTAAAGATCGAAAAAACATCAAATTTTAATTTGATAAACACCATATCCCATTGTAAATTTAAGAACATGTGAAATTATTTCTATTAAACAGCAATTATATTAATTTTTTTATTATAATAAAAAATTCTAATTGTTAAATATAAAAATATTATTTTATAATTTTTTTATGATTATATTAAATGTTTTTAATAAAATCAAAACAAGCGTTTAATTGTAAGAACTTAGCGGGAGGCAACACTCACTAGTCAGTACGCACGTAGTAAGTATAAACTCACTATTCAGTACGTTTAAAATAAAGTGTGCTTCGGAGAAGATAGCACAAAATTCAACTAGCTCGCGCGCGCATTACCGAACTTTGTGGTAATTAAACTTACGTTCGAATA